>OOFE01003446.1:3456-77035 GCA_900323365.1 Monocentris japonica
TAGCAGGAGTTATTTCAAGGAAGTTTGCATATCCCCGGTTTTCTTAAAGATGCATTTCAGACAGATATTGTCGGTAACATTGCAAACCTAATATCTCGTTTCTGTGGAGTCAATATTCCATTATGACCGTGTATAATCTGGACTAAGTGTCAGATTTGTTTTTTGTTTTTTTTTTAACTTTTTTAAAATCATGTCAGGGTCATTGTTAATCAGCGTAAAATGAGTGTAGTCTCCGTGCATAATGGATTACTTGGTCATGTGATTATACGTCCAAAGACATACTGAAGTAAAAAAAATAAAAATTTAAAAAAAGGCAGGACATAATATCACGAAGCATACCAATTTAACTGTTGGCTGCATTAATTGACATTATTGCTTAAAACAACACCCTAGCTGTATGAACAACTAATAAGCAACAAATCCTGGTGGGTAAACACATTTAAAATGCTCTATAAACAATGTACACTCATGATTGTCCACGTTATCATCTAGATTTTAAGACAAGTCTCTGAACTGCTGTCATGTGCATTCCAATGAAATGCCTCCTATGTGTGTCAAAGCAAGGCATTACATTGTTGTTACTGCAGGGTGTGACTTCATGCAACCTTCAATTTTCGACGAGCATGCGAGTTCCATTAAAAACCTGTAGCGTGTTAAATGCACTTGGAGCTGAAAACCAAGTGGGCAGCACTCAAGGATTTTTTTTAAATCTCAACATTAACTTTGCAAAAGAAACTGCTGCTTCCCTTATAAATAACCCACATGGGGAAATAATATAAGTGAAGTAGGCCTGCATAGAAAGTAACTCGAGCAATCCTATAACACATTTTAGGATACTAAACACTGTGTAAGTCCCTATAGGAGCATTGCAGTGATACCATAGGAGAATAAAAATAGCATGACAAGACAAGGCCAATATAAACTCACTATATGAAAGACCACAGACACACTAGAAGTCCCTATGGGAATATTATAGTGATTTTTAGTAAAGGGAGGCATCATAAAATGTCCCCAAAATAAGTCAATCGACTGAGATGTCTCAAGTTTGACTCTGACGTGAAGTTGTCAAAATACACAAGGCTATTGAAGGGTGGGTGGCGGAGGGGATTCAGATCCCCAAAAAGAACAAAGAAGTAGTTAGTACTCCTTGAGAGGCCACTCGGAGGGGAATATGGCGGTCCGGTGGTAACTTTTACGCACGGCCAAAGTTTTTGGAGTGTGCGACACAGTAGTATGGAAACAGAGTTAACAATGACACGAACAAAAAACACTCACCGTTCTTGCACTTGGAGACAGCGAACCATTGGATAGGTAGGGATTGGTGAGGTCTGGGATCATAAGAAATGGGTAGCCAGGATAGTGGGGACTCTTGAAAAAGCCACCATCTTGCTGCCTTCTCAGTGCTGCGGGGATAAAAAAAATATATATATATATACTTAAAAATGCACAAAAGCAATATAGCTACTACAGTTCATACAATATGAAGTTGTTTTTTTACCTTCACTGAAGTAATCTCTCGTTTTCTCATAACTTTCTGAGTTGGGTCTGGTTTGGGGGCGCCTCTCTGCTTGCTGGCAAGGGGAGAACATACACATGGAGGAGGGGGGGGACTAGTGAAACTTTCAACACCAAGTTTATTAAATGCATCCCTCTTAACGGTGAGATGTCTGAACAATAATTCCTATGTGCAATATCCTTACCTCTGAGTCTGATGAGCTGCTGTTGTTTTCCGACTCGTTCACTAAAGACGACTTCACATCATCCAAATCCCTTTCTGCTGATACGTTTTCGGATATCTTTTCCTCCTGTTCCCCTTCGTCTTTAAACGATATCATTTCATCATTCGCCCCCAAATCATCTCCACCTCCTCCGTTTAATTGTGGCATTTTTTGAAAAAATCAGACCAAAAATAGATTTAGGAGAAAAATAATAGACACTCGCTAGAACAATTCACTTTTTTATCAGATGATTATAGTAGTCCGAATGAGTCACTCAAACCATAAGCTAAACTATCTGCAAGCAGTGGTGCATTTTCAAAACTCCGTGTTCATTTTCGGAACGTTTTCCCATTTCTCCATGCTGAGTCTTCCAATAATCCACCATAAAAAAAAGTTAAAATACACACATAAGCAAAATAGGTATCAAATTTGGCGACAGTGCCCGGATGCGCAGCAACTTGGCAAAGTTTAGTCTCCTTCGCAGTGGACAACTTCTGGCCCCTGCGTGTCTCTCCTTGTGCTGCTGAGGAATGGGACTCCCTTCTCCTATCGACTCCCAGGGACCGAATAAACTACAGTCCAACCGGCCGATAGGTTACTCAAGAACAAGAATGACGCCCAATTTCAACCTCCTAATATCCATGTGTAAGAAAACAATGCCTCAGACACACGCACAAATAGACGAGACGCTTCAAGGCTGCAGTTTTCCTCACTTCTGACTCGATTGTTGTGTTTTTTTTTCCAGAAGTTTAAACCGAGGCTGCGTTATTTTCCCTAACACGCGCAAAGCTCACAAACTGTCAAAGTAAGGCAATACCCGTTGCGAAAGTAGTGAATTTTCAGCTGGATGAAGTCGCTCTTTCCCTCCACATTGCTGCCGGGGAATGCGCCCTGAAAACTACTTGGTCGTTCAAGTGGAAGAAAAAGCGCAGCTCGTCCGTAGAGGAGGAGTTTGCGCTGAAAACCGAGACTTGATTCACCCCCATGCAGCTATTCTTAACCCTCAAGCCTCCAGCACACAGCCAACATACGACCAGCGCAACAATGGAAATGAGCAAGAAAAATGTCATACAGTTAATTGGTCTAACAGGTTTGCCTGCCGTGCAATAGAGGCTTTTTGACGCTGCAATGTGACAAACAAACAAAAAACTCAAAATAGATATTTATTTGTTATCATATGTTATATTTATTAGTTTAGGGTGTGCATAGGGCAAAATGATCATTGAGCCTTTATATATTTCATTAATTTATTATTTATTGTTATTGTACATTATTATTATTGGTGGTTTTGTTGTTATTGATGTGGCAATATTTTTTGCATATATCAAAAGCTGTCCTTATAAATCATGAAGTGAAACATTCAGTGTTTCTCAGGGTAGGTATGGAGCCTATGGCAGATAAGATTTATTTTGGTGTTGTTTTTTGTTAAACTGATGCATAAAATACGTATTGATCTAATCATGTTACATCAGAAATTGAGTAAACTTGAACAAGCAGTCTGCGTTGTATTCTGCACCACAGTCACGGCCATGCAGTATTTCCTATCTAGTGTCAAGGCTACCACCAGAAACCATGTTGCCTACAGCCGTGTGATAATGACAGGCCAGGCTTAGTGAGAAAGTCATAATTACACACTGCCATGTAAATTGTATGTCTGTGTGCCCAAAAACAATACAGTGGGAAAGGCAAACCCCTACAGCACCTGGGATAAGCACGGCCCGTTATAGGGCAGCGATAGGCTTGACACAGTAAGGCAGCAGGTTGAATCTCCAGGCCTCCCACCTCGACTGGCTCACTGCCCTTTCTAGACTAACATGATTGGGGACCTGATTTTGCAAACAAGCCTTAAAGAAGAAGACAAGTGCTTGTGACATATCGAGGAACCTATACATAAAACTTCAGTAGTACTTGGAGGATGTGTTTCCAAATGTATGAGAAAGAAATGCAATGATGAAACTCTGAAAGCAGCACTGAAATCAAAGTTGCAAAGTTTACAAAAAAATCTCCCCACATATTCTCCCCACTATTATTGTGAATCTGTCTCTATTAAATTGTAGCCCTCTTTATAATCTCTCCTCACCCAACTTTCCTCACCTTTTTCAGTCAAAGTGCAATGGACTTCCGATTTCTCTTCACTTCTCATGCAATTTGACAGGCTTCCCCTGTTTGAGAAAAAAACTCATTGACGTTGTCGACTGCGTGTCAGCAAGCTGAGGGTTGATTGACAATTCAGCAATGTCTCCATGGGCCTCATTAGATCCCCACTCCTCCTGGGTGTGTGTGTGTGTGTGTGAGCGTGTGTATTTGTATTCAGTTAAAAGCAATGTGTGGTTGCATACTGCACCACTATGAACTGCATGCATAGTGGTAATGGGCAGTGGGTTTCTTGTACACACATGCTTGCGCTCGCATGCACACACAGAGGTGAATATTTGCCCTTAGGGCTACATATCATTGTTTTTCCAGGCCACAGTATGCAGAGAATGTAACAGAATTCATTTTCCAAATGATGCTCAGACAAGCTGTTCATTTCGTTCATCCAAATTTATGATGCAACACTCTTCTGTGCCATCAACAATGGTATTGAATACATATTTGTTCTATATTTAAAGCAAATATAATACAGATAAAATATAGAATTGAAAAAATGCATCATGTCAGAAATGTGATGGATTGTGCATGTCCCAGCAGGTGTAATTACATTATATCCAGTGCTCCGATATCATATCCTTATAAATGATTAACAATAAATAAAATAGTCAAAATCGAAAAAAATATAATGACACACATTAGAGGTTGCTGCTGCATCTGAAGAAGAATATCTCTCAAGCACTGACACTTCTCACACATGCATAAGTTTCAGCAGTGTGCTATTAAGTACCATTGGCATGTAGTAAGTACACTGTTGTCCACAGTAACCTCTAACAGCACACTGAGATATAACACTTCTGTGATAAATAAAAATCCTCCCACACTGTATTTGAAATGTTTTATTCCAAAATGAGATAGCCACCATTTGAAAAATAAAATGATGCCTGTTGTTACAAAAATACTGGCATGAAGATAAAGCACATTATTGTGAGGACACAATCACATGGTTTTTATGTACTGACTGAAACATTTCAGGTTGCAATTTTTTCCCCCCAATATGGATGTGCTATGTTTTGGAATGAAACCCTTGATTTTCTCAATGATTTATTCATCGAATGAACTGCACTGCAAAAGAGCTGTGGCTTTTCTGGGATTAAGTATTTGATGAAAATGTAAAATTGCTATACTCCTTATGCCTACTACATGCCATAGAATTGTTTTAATCTCCTTTATATCTACCTACACATCTCTCCCTTCCCTCTATGACTCCCTTATTAGTGTGGGATTGGTTATGACTGGGAGTTGATGAGGGGTCAGGAGAGATGCGAGGAGCCACAATCTTAGCCCGGGGGCAGATCGACTGGTGGCCAGAAAATTTATTCAGAGGGTGCTGTCCCTGCATCTGCCTTACTTTGAAGTTGCTCTCTCAACTCTGGCTTGTCGTACGTGACTGTGTGTTCATTTTTCCCTCACTAAAGAGAGCCTGAGTGTGAAGAAGAGGGATGGTGTGTGTGTCTCATCTGTGTGTATATGTGTGTTTCACTCACTCGTGTGTCCACGCACTTGTGCAAGTATGTCTGTGTGTGTGTAGTTCTGTGAATGTGTGTAGCACGTGTGTGTGTGTGTGTCTGTGTTTGAGAGACATACAGAGTGGAAAAAAAAAGAGAGAGAGAGAGATGCTGTGTGCCAAGCCATACTTGCTTTGGAGAATTCAAGGTCATCCTTTCATGTTTTGCCAACCATCGGTCAATCAGTATCCGATCAAAGTGGTGCTTAATTCAGCAGTAATTCCCATCTCCTCATCACGTTTTTGTCTCACTGTTTCAGAGGTATAAAAGAGTTCCTCTTGTCTTTCTTCTGATCTGCTGCAGTATGTCGAACATATCTTGCCATGCCAAAACCCACTTTGTCAAGCACTAATAATACTAGTTAATGTGTGGGTAGGACATGTCAGATCACACATTGCACTACTGCTGCCTCCATCTATCTTATTTCACGAGATGCAAGTCTGACTCTGTTGTCTTTGAAGTGTACCTGAGCTTGGATCTGTTATGTCCTTTCATCAATGAAAACAGTCCTTCAGAATGTCTCCATTATCTGTTTTTACACAGCTTGGATGTCACACGACAGGGAAAATTGACAAAAA
Source organism: Monocentris japonica (assembly GCA_900323365.1). Classification (NCBI taxonomy): domain Eukaryota; kingdom Metazoa; phylum Chordata; class Actinopteri; order Trachichthyiformes; family Monocentridae; genus Monocentris; species Monocentris japonica. The sequence goes on from OOFE01003446.1 coordinate 9,412, forward strand.
CAAATATATATTTAGTTTAATGTGTAGATATTTTGCTCCAGTTGGTCTTGTAAGTATATGTATAGTATGTATATGCAATTTGTTCTTTATAAATTCATTTGACTTGACTTGAATTTGACCATAATGGATACAAATCAATTAATAACCGTCACTGGTTGTGATTTATCCAGTGTCTCTATTTCTATTGAATCTGCTCATATGCATCTACAGATTAAAAGCAAAGCGTTCTTCTTTCAAGCTAAATGACAGGATCCATTTCAGCTGAATCTTTCCAAAGTCCATCACTTTACCATATTACCTCAGTGCTTTTTCCCCACCTCCCTTGTATCGCCATCTCAGTCATCACACTAACTCTGGATGGGAGTGCCTCATGCAATCATGGATCTCACAAAAATAACCTCATATCCGTTTTTCTCCACAGAAAGGTCCCCTTTTCAAGCTGGTATGGGCGTATATGGCATTTAAGACTGTGTGAGGACACAATTAGATGACAGTTTTTACTGCCTAGAGGGTGTAGCTGAAACACTAAACTGCACAGTGAAGGAAAAATAAAAGACTATGTTTCAAAGTTTTATTCCTGCCTCTGTTTCTTTCTGGTGCTGTGTTGCACTTGTAGTATACCTTTCCAAAAGGGTTCTGTTTTCAACACAGTGAAGTTTAACTACATGCTAACCATAATGAATTCTATTAGATCTTGACAGAACAAATGCCTTTCTAAAACAATATGGCCTTAACATAGGCTAATTAATGCTGCATGTGCAGCGGTTTAACATTCGACATCAAACGTGAATAAGTCCTCTGATATGGATTTACATGCTTGATAAGAAGTGCTCACTCGGGCCTCTTGATTGAAATACCTGTTTGTGTTTTTCTGTATTGCAGAGGATGCTTTTAAGGAGCATTATTTCTGAGAACTTCAAAGCTTGCCAAAAGCACTCTCCTTTTGGAGTGTACAGCCGCTTGAAAATGTACTTATATTTTCCAAATGGACAGGAAGAGGCCCTCGCTGGTATTGAGGTGATGCTAATGCAGTGTGGCACTTGTTTCGGTTTGTTTCCAACAAGGAAGTATACGCTATTCTCATTCCTATTAATCTCGTACATAAATAAACCTAATGCAAATTACAAGGAAACATGCTATGTACTGTATTTTGCTGTGCCTATATGGCAATGTGTTATTGTGCTTTATGGTTTAACAAATGAGCACTGCCAACAATGTGCAAAATGCACAGTACAATCCAGGAGATATTGGCACGGGTTCACCAATTCATTGTGAGGTTATTAAATGCATAGATGTTATTTACTCTAACTCTATAAGTGACATAATTGCTGCCCACAATGCCTGAATCAGACCCTTTCCAGATGCTGTGTCCAGGCATTCTGCTATCACTGGTTTTATTGATCCACTTAACATTAGCACTCGCACGGCCACAGCCTTCAACTGTCTGTGTTTTGTCAGCTGAGGATACATTGCACTGCTCCTTGGAGGACTGGAGATTCTTTCCTGTGATGTAAACCCTGTGCAAGTGAGAGGCTGTTGACTTTATTTAATATGTCCGCCAGATTTTTTATGAGCATTACGCAAATGAAATGGTTTGCATTATGCGTGAACCATACGTTTCACAGAGGCATGTGTGGCTGTAGACAGCTGGAAGTAACTCGAGCCCCTCAGTCACTTATCAGCACTGGCATCCCTGCCATTTCCCATAGCCATCTTCAAGCCAGAAGAATCCAGGCTTTGTTTCGTCTCTCTGTGGTCCCTGTGTTAACCCAGCAATGCCTTGCTGATTGTTGCACAGATATTAAAGAAAATGGTAGATTTGTCTTTGTCCATATAACCCTGTCTTGTGACATCCAAGCTCTGTGTGTGTGTGTTGGTCTATGTGTGTGCAACTAGTGTGTGTGTATACGTGTGTTGAAGAGGTTTCTACTTGGTGCAGTTGTAGAGAGCAGCTGCACCTGCCCTGTATGTCAACAACAGGGTCTGGAGCAGACACTCAAGAGGAGAGGTGGCTTTCACACCATTGGCCTCACTAAAGCTGCTTACTTTCCAAAGACAACAATGACCACGCTGCTCTGCGGTGGAAGGGCCAGGGCCAGAGAGCCATTCTATAGGCTTGGCGCCTGCTCTGTGTGGCCTCGAGATTATCTCTCGACTGAGCCCTCTACATACAAGCTTATTGGACTTCCTCACGTCCCCTTGTTTTTTTGACTCTAGAGTTTCCAGGATGCTTTTTGACTGTCTGTTTTACACATAGAGACAGGATCCCCCGTGGGGGTTGTTAGGAGGTTACAAGGGGGTAGTAAAGAGGTCAGGGAGAAACTGTCAGTCTATTTCCTTTCTCTGGCCTTGGGAAACTGCACCACAAGTCCTTTGCATATTTTTAGAGTCCTTGCTGGTTTTTGTTTCTGTATCCACAGGAGAAGATAAAGTTATTCCCAGTTCATACAGGGCTTTCATTTTTCACATGGATTACTTATTATTAGTCTTGTCTTTCCGTTCTTCTTTCTTTTTTCTTTTTTTTCAAGTAATAGAAGGACCATGTCCAGCACACAATCTGTCAGAATAGTGCACAGGGTCTGGAAACCATCATCTTTATGTGTTGGTGTGTAAAACTCTCCTCCATAGAATTACAACACAACCCTCTGCTGGTAGTTGCCTCATACCCGTAAGTACCAATAGTGTGTCTACAGCTGTGAGCTTGGGTGTGGAGGGGATGAATGCCGTGGAAAAATAAGTCCTAGTAGGATTATTTCTCAGTTTCTCTACCAGCCACTGGTGAAGGCGTGGTATTGTCCAGAGGTGGAAAGTATTTCATTACAACTAGTTACTCTACCTGAGTCTGCACTTTTACTGCTACTCTTACTTCAGCAAGTTTAATTTGTAAACCAAAGAGTAACGAGTACAGTGAAAAAACTCATGATATAATCCATATCTGATACTGCAGCTCTGTTATGAGTTAAGAGGGTGAGATAATTATCCATCAAATTATTTGTATGGACTATCTTAATCTGGGATAAATTGATAAAACATGTCTATCGAGCAGCTGTGAGAGAGTAAATATTCCATGGAAAGTACAGAACTTATTTTCTGATAAATGTGGAAATACATTGTTTTTGTTGTTAGTGTGCGCTGGCAGTATATTCTGCGGGGGTATTGAGTCTCGTTGATCAGAGGCATCAGGACTCACAACTGAAAATTGACGTGATGGCAGCAGACTGTTAAAAAAAACAGAATTGTAAGAGAAATGGTATCAGATGTGTCAGATTGCTGAGTAAATCACAGCCCTCTCTCCTCGTTGACCAACTTGCTCCAAGGTCAGGCCAGGTACTGAGTGGATGCATTCGGTATGAGAAACCTGCTGGGCAGTCATGCTCATTTACACTCAGACAGCATTTACAAGAGAATCATCTGAATGGTGCCACAGATGATATTACAGACATGTCTTACCTGCTGCACCACATTTCTTCTTGTGTCAAGCTAGCTCTCAGTATCTCATCTTAACACCTCATTGCACGTCCATTCCTCCTCGTGTGTTACGCAGAATGACCATCTGGCCCCGGGTGCTGGCAAGAGATAGCTACATCTTTTTTAAAGCAATATACAGCAGGGGCCAAAAGTCTGAGTCCACTACCAAGGACTGTTTGTTTTCATCATTCACCAAAAAATGAGTACTTTTTTTTTTTACTCAGTTGATATTTCTCATTGAAGAACACATTGTTTAGAACTGAACATTTTTAGATCTTTGACAAATGCTCGTATGATATTTATATATATCATAATATGTTGTTCTTCAAACCATTTGGTCAGATTGTTTTGGTCTTTTAACAACTAATACCAGGTATTGACTAAATAAATATGGTCCTATTAATATGGCGTTGTTGTCGCTACTGCTAGTGCTTTAACTTCTGTTGATTTTATAATAAGAATAATAATGTTATCTTGTTTGAGAAATATCATTTGACTTAAAATGTGTATTAGCTTTTGATAAATGATCAAACAAAAGATTTCAGCTTTGAAACAGTACTTGTTCTGCATGTTCTCTGAGAAACAGAGCTACTGTAAAACACTGAGTGAAGGAAACCATCTAGCATGTAATAGGCCTATAGCTAAACAGAAAGTATGTTTAACCACTTTAAAATTATGTTAACCAGACTGTTGTTCTTTTCCACCAATTCCACCACGCAATTATCACTCAGTGAATGGGAATGTATGTGCCAATAAAAATAAGTCATTTCTGTTTTGCTTTGGCCTACCTCGCTCTAATGCTCGACTATGCAGCTGCACTGCGCTGTGGAAAACAAACAGTGCAGCTGGGCTCCTCAAGACGGCGAAAGGGGAATTTTAATCCTATTTTTTTCTTTGGCACCAGTCAGATTTATTTGGTCATAAAGAAAGGAAAAGCACCCCACCATCTGAGTAGAATTGGGAAGCGAGTTGCAGACTTGGAAACACAACAGGCCAGGAAATTAATCCAAGAGAGGTCAAAGTGCTCCAGGAAAACTCAAAGCACACATAGTCTAATTAACTCAGATAGTGGCGCATTACTGGCATAACTTGATAGCCCAGAGCTCCCTGCCGTACTTATGGGGATGAACACTACGAGCCAAGTTGACATGCTGCACTACAAATCTTTACAGCGATATCATTCACAGTAACAGTATTGACACCGTGAGGAATACAGCACTAAGAGCCAACGGCTAACCTACACGTGTCCCACAGCTCCTTCCCCTCATCCATTCCCTGCAGCCCAGTCTGAAAACAAACTATCCGGAGACCCCCAAACCATTTCCAGCTGTCACCTCCCTCCTCCGGTAACTCCTAACCTGATATGATAGGGCAAGATGGGGTGAGGGCCAGGCCTCGAGGAAAATGCATAGTATGTAACTCAAACTATGAGCATTATATTCATAATTGCCTGTGGTTGAAAAGTGAAGATCACCGTGTGTAGCACCTATCGTCGATCGTGTTACCTTTAACTTCTCATTTTACATCAGCTGTTCCAAGTCTGCACAAATACAATTACAACCCTAAACACCAGGAACAATCATTGTGCCTGATACTTTTGAAAAACCTTTTTGAAAACAAAAGCGCAACAATGTGCATAGTTGTATCCATCTATGCACATGTTATACTGTATGTATCTGTGTGTAGGTATAGTATATACATGAAAGCTGTTAGTAAAACATATCAGTATAATGAATGGATAGAGATGTACATACATAGCCTAAAGATAATGGAGCATTTCAAGTAGATGGCATGCCATTAGAAGACAAGTAATAAGCTGACAATATGCAATGCAAACAGCATCTGGAATATTGTTCAAAGCTCCGGTCCTTTCCTCCAACAGTGCACCATAAAAAAGATGAATGTGTCCCTGAGAATGTCTAGAGAAATGCACATAGACTCATCCCAATCCCCTGATACAGTGGGGCAGCAGACATGCTGCAGAGCCCTAAACCTCTTTGGTTCAACTGCGATAAACAAAAAGTCTTCAAGAAAAAAAAAAAGTCTTCAAAAATAAACTTATGACTTTTACAGGAAATGTTGTATAGATGCTGTTACACACACATACACACACACACACACACACACACACACATACACACCTCAGCACCTGGTGTCTGTTCGTTTGTAGTCTCAAGAGTGGCGCAAGAAGTTTCCATTATGGCAGCATGGTGTCTCTGTTTAAGTACCATAAATGTCTGCTGTTGTGAAATGACATATTTAATCTAGCTACAAAAAGAGCATTTATACGGCTGTTTATGAGTTATTCTGTTGAAAGATCATTGTTAATCTTATATATCTCCTCCATGATGGATATTGTAGCCAGTCTTTTAGCTGCCTCTGCGGCTGGGGTATAACATTTAGTGGTGGAAACGACAAGGTACAAACAGTCTTTCTTTGCTGCTTTTCTCTTTAATGATATGCCCTAGTCCCATTTTGCTGGTTAGAATAAATTCCTTATACTTCTGTGGGAAAGCATGTGTACTATGTCCTCCATTAAAGGAAATCGCTACACTGAAGGACCCAATAAAGATGTACAAAGAATGCACACAGGGAACAAAACTCTACACAAGAAGAACGGTCTTAAGACAATCAGGATGTTTAGTATGAAATGGTTCTATTGTGCCTTCAAACCCTGACTAAGTTTCCTGAACCTCTTGAAATGACTGCGTTTTTAGAATGAAAGATGGTGTGACAAGAGAGAAAAAGAACCAATTTTAATGTTTTGTTTTTTAAGGGGGGAAGGCTCTTTATCATGCCTCATATCCAACCTCTTACCTCCCCTTTTGGGCCTTTAGGAGCATCCTGTGACCTTTGACCTCCTGGACAATAGAGGCCAGGACGTTTCCCAGTGAGCAGCGATGGAGCCAACAACAGGAACATGAGGGGTGCTCCTGGGAAACAAACTGTTTATTGTGCAGCAGGATGGACAGGCCCCTGTGTCCCACTCACTTACTTTCACACACACACACACACACACATGCATTACATAGACACTAGCAAGCACCTATGCACAATTAATTTCTGTCAGTGATGGGTGCACTTTTTATTACCTCAGATCCATGAAGAGTTCTTTACATTCTATTGATATACACTCTAATGTGAAATCCATTCTCCCAAATCCCAGTAAAGAGTGTGTGGATCGGCACAGTTCTCATAGTGTCTGCACCAGTCATAGTGGTGGTACTGGTCACAAAATATTACTTCTGAGTCCATCTCCCAACCAAATAAGGACGTTTTTTGGGGATTTTTTGTTGTACTTGAAACATGACGTAAATGGACCATGTCTATCTTCTGATATTTTTATTCAATAAAAAATAAAAAGCACTCTGTCTGTATTTGGTTTCAAGGGCACAGTCAATTGAGAGGACATTGCTTTTGTCAAGATACAAAAGTGCAATTTCTTAGCAAGACTCTTGGTCCATACAGACACACTCCCTCTCATTCCTGAACTGTAAGCCCAACAAACTTTTATCCACACAAAGTTTTAATAAGCACAATGAGTATATACAGATGGAGATTTTACCAGTATGAAAAGTGTGTCCAATGTCTTGACATAATATTATATAATTAAAACGTAATCCAAAAGGCAGTTCAGTTCCTTTTTATATGTATGCTAACATATTTCCAGATCTATCTGTTTGGAGTGTTTACAGGTCTTTTGTCGTCTGGATGGTATTGACTATTGTCATTAGTGTTGAAGCAAGTTGCAATTGACGTTCCAGGACGCAGAAAACATGCAGACAAAAGAAAAGATGCATGCATTGTCTCGTGCAACTTTTGTTTACTGCTGCATTTCTACATTGGCTCAAGTAGCAGTTCATTAGTTTACATCTAGACTGACATTCTATCTGATAACACTAAGCTCATTCGTTGGTACTGCCACTGCCTGTCTGTTTCAGAGGAAATCCCTCCTTTGTCTCTCAAGGAAGCTCGGCAAACTGGGAAAACCTGAATTTGTCATCAGAATTCAAACAGCTGGAACGCATTTGATAATGGTTACACAGAGACACCACTAAATGTATTAGTCAACACTCCAGACTAGTTATTACCCTAGGCTCTAGAGACTACTCATTGCCAGAGCAGCACAGTAAAACAGTTTCCATAGCTGTCAATCACGTTGCCATAACTGTGGTGAAACAGACAGACGGAGGGTGCTCTGGGGATTGTGCTTCCCTCCAAGGATTACTGGTTCTTTATGACAATATGTGCGTTTTTTTGTCTGTGCTCCATCCACGTCTGATAAGGGTGATGTATATCAGATCAGAGGTGATATTTAACGGTGACTGGATTCACTTAAAATCCTGATACCCATAGGAATATTAAATAACTAACCCAGAAATCATGGTGTAGATTTGACCCCCCCAACAGAACTACTACTGCACATTCTCACTTTTTGCCCACTTCACTTTTCTGCACCCAGGACTTTTTTAACATTAAAATTGTTTTCACTGTGCATTTGCATATTTTTTGTACTTTTGTATAGCTTCATATATTTTTTTTATTCGTTTTTGATAGTTTATTATTCCCATTGTAACTTTATTTCTTAGTGTTATTCTATGTCTGGCTGCTGTAACAAAGAAATTTCCCCGAGGTGGTTAATAAAGTACCTACCTGCCTACCTATCTATGACTCATACTACAGGGTCTGGAGGCAGGAACACACTAACAGGTTTATTTGCTTTTATAATAACAATGCAACACTGTTAAGCATTGTTTTTATCTAAAAAACATTATACGGTAACTGTAACTGAGGCCCAAAAGACGCCAATCAAAAGTCATCACTCTGTCTTGTCACCTGAAACAGGTGTGGTCTCAGACGCTTGGGATACTGGGATTTTACCCACATTAATGATGTAAACACCTAAATGGAACAGTATTATTGTGCTACAACCACTTGTTTTAAATGGGACTCCTCTTAAACATCTATGCAATTAGGCCAATTAAAGCCCACAGAGTTCACTACAGCCACAGTTAAAGCAAATAACGCCACTTAATGAGTACATCCTTCAGGCCATAAATGTTTATACTGTTGTATCGTTAGTTCAGATCAAGCTCTGCAATTCTGAACATGCCCCTGAACCTTGAAAGGCAAACAAACTAATGCATGTCATGTACCAGCTGGTTTTAATTTACAAAGATACAAGAAGGAGACGAGGAGAGGCTACTGTAAGCTCTCCTCCTGCACCTTTAGTTGGTGACCAAAGCTGTAAAACACACTGATGCTGATACCCATCCAAGCACAAGGAAGATTTGGGGAATAATTCAGAGATCCTCTGGGTCAAAGGGCTGTCAGCTGCCACCTAAACACTGACAAACAAAATCAAATCACAGTCAAGGAAATGAGCCATGAAACACTGATTGCTCTGTACATAATGGCCTTATTGCTTAGCGCAAGAATTAGTGGATTGTGCAGAGTTGCTGACTTTATGGCAAACATGAGAACTGCTTGCACATATTGCCTGTATATAAGTGTATAATCAAATCAAGACCATTGATACAGGGAGTGTACAAATATCTCTTAGTATGTGAGAACAATGAATCTTTGTTCCATATGAGAGCCCTCAGAAAGCTTATACACTGACCGAAGGTAGAGCACCTCCAGGGACTCTGAGCCCAGTTTGTGCTCAGCGTTAATTGGTTGTGCTTTTATTGGATAATTCAGACATTAGCAGGGGCCATTTAAGATAATTGTGAAAATGATTGTGAGCATATGTGCTTCATCATGGCAAAAGAGGGGAAAAGTGCCACAGAGAGGAATATACTAAAGCTCAGATACAGCTTTAGCATAATTACTACAATAAATAAAATGCTTCCTGTTATACAATGGAACATCTACCAGTGATGATTCATGTGACCAAGAAGACAGATCACTAGACTCTGCTTAGTCCATGGTTTCAAATTATAGCACTAGGCGATATTCTTCCATGTGAGACAGATCAACTAAGCCCCTACCCCCACCCATATCATCCCAGGCCTGATGCATCCACACCTTGGCTCATACATCAATTTGGAACTTGGGGCGCCAGTCCTGTAACTAAAAACTCAACTACAGGGTATAGGTGGGGATTTCCCTATACAGGTCAGTGATAAGTTACCTAACAAACAAAGAAATTACTCGCTTATTGTCTCGAAGGTTTAGTCCTCTGTCCATAGCTCTATGAACACTCCAGTCAGCAGTTAATGCACCCCATAACTGGAGGGCTCACTAGTGAGTCAGTCACATACAAACCCTATAGGTTTAAAGTGCACAGTAGCCAGCAAACCAATGTGAGTTGAGATTTCAGAGGAAACTACAGCAGGGTGACTGTGGGAGGCTTTGTGAGCTGGGGCTTCAAGCCAACAAAGTGTGGGCTTGACTGTGTCTGAAAACCTCATGCTGATAAATGGCCTCTCCAAGTAGACAAACTCTGAACACAAGGCCCCTGCTGCATAAGCCCCAAACTGCTACCTCTGCTGCTGGCTGAATCTGATTACAGGCAGGCCCTGAGGACAGTCAGGTCATTGAGAGCACAGAGATGAGCAAACAATAAGATATTATCTGAAGGAATCTCTAGCTTTCCAAAGGAAAATGGTCCCTCTCAGTGTCACATTGACGATAGGATCCTCAACCTGACATTGAATCAGCCATTTAAGAAGAATGAACACTGCTACCCATTCATAGATACTCACTAAAATAATGAGAGCTCTTTTTTCACCCTTGTTTAAGACATATAAAGGGAAGCTCATGAGGCTTTGCGAGACAAGGCTGTGCAGAAATTGGAGCATGCAGCTGACTCAGATGAATATGCCTTTACAATGATTGGGTATTGAATGAACAATCCTATAGTCTTTCTTCTTCTTTCTTTTTACAGTCCTAGAAAAAGACATATAGAATACATGTATTTCAATTCATAGTCCCTTGCTGATTCAATGGCATGCATATTTGTACTAAAAACAAATTAATTCCAAAAGAACAAATTAAAAAAATGTAATAAATGTTGCTTATGCTGGGTGGAACATCCCACATTATTTACCTAGTTCTAGTTCTAGCATGCAATAGTTGGCATAAATCTTGCAAAAACATGTTCTCATCAAAGCTGTACGTGCACAATTCTAATTCTCTGGTCATGTTTTTTTCAATCTGGTTATCCCCCTTTCTTGCTCTTTTCAAATAGTGACATCTTGTGGACACCTAGCCTCAGTTATTGTGTTGAGCCAGTGTATTCCCAAATTATTCTCCTGAGTTTATGACTCCTGATAACTTCAAACATCAATTCAGACATTTTATATTAAATGATGACTACTATGATTACTACTACTACTACTACTACTACTAATAATAATAATAATAACATAATAATAATATTGGTGGAAACTGTTTTTGTAAGTACAGTTACTTTATGTTGTATAACTTCTTAAGTTATATAACTTCTTCTTGTATAACTTCTTATTATACAACATAAAGTAAAAAAGTACCATTTGTTATAGCTTGGGACCCAAATGAGAAGAAGTCTCTTGCTTTGGGACTACAATCATTGAAGTAAGTTTTTCATTAGTTGGCCACAATGAAAAGCATCTCAGAATTTGACTTGGCAATTTAATGTCTTGGTAGGCAAAGTAGTATGCTTTTTTTTAATAAATGACAATGGATCTGGCAAAATGGCTAGCAGAAGTGATAGATTTGTCAGCCACATCCAAAATATACCAGCATTTTATTGGGATCCAGTGTACTTGCTATGGCCGACCATCTTGGGTCACAACCCAAATAAACCAACCTATACCATGATAAAATTGTACTGGCTTATAATTTAAATGCATGTCATGTTTCTCTGCCTCGGGTGGCAGTGTAGACGCAATTACAAATTACAGGCTTTGTCAATATAACAATAAAAAACATATCACTGCATGAATTAAAATTATTTAAAGAATTACATAAAAAATAACCATAAAAATAATTAATTGAATGAATAAGATAAAAAGAAAGAAAGAAAGAAAGATAATAACAGTGCTCATTGGATTCATAGTCATAGTACACACAGTAACACATTGTCATAGTGTTTTCTTATTTTCAATAACCCTTAGCGAAGCAATTAAATATTCAATTTCCATTAAAAATGCTTCAAGAAAGAAGTCTTGCTTTTCAAAGTAACATATCATGGTTTTTGCGGAAATATTATCCCAATCTACTTCTATATTCAAAACAGAATACATGTATGAGAAAAGTCTTCCTCTAAGCGCAAGGTGGTCGCCTGTGTATTGAACTACAACCATGGAAGCATTTGTCGACGCTCGAGTTTTACTAGTTGTCTCGCGATATTACCAAGCCAGTTTGCCAGGCAGCAAGACGAGTAGGGATGAGAGGAGAGGGAGAGTGAAATATCTAGGTTGCTCTACAGAAAGATAAAGTAAGACCAAGATTTAGTCAACATTTTTACTTCGAAGTTGCACTTGAAGCCAAAACCCCCCAAGCCTGTTGCATGTTAAACGTGGCTTGCTGATTACACGCAAGGTGTGATTTAAAAGCGAGGGCAACTGAACACAAATTGTATGTGTCAAGTGCTAACTCTTAGCTGTCAGGCTAGCTAGCATAGCCATTTCAGCAATGGCGTTGAAAAGAATTCAAAAGGTGAGTGTTCGTGATATTGTTTGTCTATCATTTTCATGCGCCAGCCATAGCGTCTAGTAGACACATTTTCTGAATGCGAGGCCCTCCACGAAGATAGCGTGTAGCCTTTTCCGCAGCTCGACTTGACTTACTTGCTTTTTGTGCTCCTCTTAAAAATAACTGACAGACAAAGACGAGCTAACCACTGGTTAGCCCGGTGGTGCATTGCTGCTGTAGCAATGGCTACTACAGCACTGCGATCATTCTGCCAGCTTTTTGGTTGCGTTTATTATTTGATTTCCCTTACTTAACACTTAGCGATCTATCAGTATAATTGGTAAAGGTGGCTAATGTTAATTAAAAACGTTACCCTGGAGAGCTGTGCTAGGCTAGCAGCATATAGTATGGTAGGTGTTAGGTTTGATTGCTTGACATGTAGAATACCCTCAAAAATCCTTAGCTTGTCAACTGTATTTATTCCTGAGGTTGGCCATGAAGAGTACGGTTGGTGATGTATTTGGTCGTTGCATGACAGCTGTTTGCAGGTTGCCAAAATTGAACCCCAATGTCAATGTTGCCATATATGGGATGGCAAATGGGGCACTGGAGCAGGCCAGGGTGTGTATTTATATAACAGAATAGACAGGCTTCATATGAAGAGTTGTTAAATAACGGGGGAAGTTTCTCACTTTAACCCTTGTTTGGTGTTCGGGTCTGTGGGACCCGTTTTCAGTGTTTACTAAAAGAAAAATGATACAATGAATTATTTTTTTCAACCTGAAACTCATTGGCCTTGTTTCATTTTCTGTGAAGAACATGTAAATGAACACATTTTCATTGAGTGCACCCCCCCTTCACATATATATTACATATGTTGTGTCCGGGGCAATAAAAGTGTGGAAATTCGAGGTAAAAACATAGAAAAAAAATCAAACAAAATGGTTTGATGTGTCCCTGGGCCTCGTGTGTGTGTGTGCGCGTGTGTGTGTGCGCGTGTGCGCGTGTGTGTGTGCTCTTTTAGATTTGCAGCATGTTTCATAGATTGGACAGGACCCTCTCTATTATTTCATAGGCATTATTGCCATATGTCCCAAGCCTAGTCCCATCACCACCCCTCACACCAGCCCAACTCCACCAATACACCCGCCCCACACACACACACATACTCCCAGTCCATAAGGCTGAAATTGAATGGTCTTCTTGCCCAAGGAATGAGCCACCCCGCATTGTAATTGAGTTAAAGTCAACTTCTGTTAAGTATTTTTACATAAATTGTTATGGCTGTATCGTTTTAAAAACCCAACAGTGTTGTGGGTCCACCAGACCCGCTAACATTGGGTGAGTAACAAACACAAGAAAACCACACAAGGGTTGAACCGTTCTTGCTCCTGCTGTATTTTTGCGTATTATCCTTGTCATTAATAGTATGTTAAGGCGATAGGAACCAGCCTTACCATTTCCATTCTCATAAGCTAAAGATTTTTGACATACTCGTTTCCGGTTAATTGTGCCCTTGTTATGGATATAGGACATAGATTTGTTTCATAGTACCGCAACTTGTAACTTCATGATTTGTAACAGTGAAGTGGCTAACAGTGGTCTCTGTAACATCACCCTGATGAGGGAATATTCTTGAAATCAGGTGCCATAGAATCACCAGTTACATAGCAACAGCCATGGAGCATGACTGTAGAGCAAACATGGCTACCACTGAAAACTGCAATGGCAAAACTTTGTCAATAAATAGCTCAAATTTACTGGGGAATAAAGAATGGGCCCTAGGAAACTTACTAAATGTTAGCCTACTTAACATTAAGCAAGACTTCTATGAAAAGAGTCACATTGAATGTCAAAGTTGAAAAGAGGCTGGTTTCTGGCACAGAGAGCTATACTTTACTCACTCAGTCAGGATAAATATACGTAAGTGGAAAGTCTTTTCAAGTCTGTCTGACTTCACTCCCTTCCTATGCATATTTTGTGAAGAGAGTGAATCACAGCCTGGACTTTAGCGTACTGACAGCTCCATTGTTGGCCAGTCTTGTTAATGTGGAGCTTGACTGATCAGACACTTGCTCAGTTATTATTATTTTATTTTTTTAACTGAACAGACTCTCAGTTGATTTGATAATATAAAAAGTGGCACCTTAATTCCATCTTTCTTAAGCATTTAACTTTGCTATATCTCAGCAGATAGTGCTTGGCTAAGTTTTCAAACAAATTAAAATGTGATTGAATTGAGTCGAGGTGTGACAGTAATGTGATGATCAAAGCTATTTCACTATGTGTCACTTTCATTGCCTTTAGGAACTAACAGATCTGCAGAGGGACCCACCTGCACAGTGTTCTGCTGGACCAGTTGGAGATGATTGTAAGTAGCTAGAAAATTAAGTTTGAGTGTAGGGGTATAATCATAAACATAATCTCAGCACCTCATTGCTGTGTATACAATAGTTATTTTTTTGAAGACTACATTTATCCTGTGTGGTTCTGCATCTCAATGCATCATTGCACTGTCAGGGTCAGGACTTTGCTTCCAATTAAAAGTGTATAGACTAAATGCATTGAACTGTATGGTATTTCATTATATATTTTCATATTTTTTTCAGTGTTTCATTGGCAAGCAACAATAATGGGTCCAGTAAGTGACTTTTATTCTTCACTCATTTTCAATTTGAATTATGCATCGAAAGTCATTGAATTGGTGTCCACAAACTTAACATGTTTTTATTTTTTCTTAAATAGAATGACAGCCCTTATCAAGGTGGAGTGTTTTTCCTCACCATTCATTTCCCCACAGATTACCCCTTCAAACCACCAAAAGTGAGTAAGGCAGTGTTTTATTGTGTTTTTCACATTATGAGGCATTAATGTGTTACTAATGCACAGTTATTAACTTTACTGGGCTAAGAGTGATTGGTTTCACCTGTAAAACACTATTATTTCTGTTCCATCACAGGTTGCATTCACAACAAAAATTTACCACCCTAATATCAACAGCAATGGAAGTATTTGTCTGGATATATTGAGATCACAGTGGTCACCTGCACTTACAGTATCAAAAGGTAAGTCATTATGGCTGGTATTTGTGATAAAGGCAGTGTGTTTTCATCTATATTTCACACATCCAAAATCGCAGCGACAAATTTAACTTTTCCTTGGCCAACTTTTCCTTAATTCTCGAGTAGCAATAGTTAAACTTATTTGTACACATTTTTGTTACTGCTGATTTTCATAGTATAAAAATGTATCAAAAAGCCTCAGGTTTTATACTAGGTCATTATAAAAACAAATGAACATGGTGCGCCTGGCTTTAGAAAACCAAATGGCATGTATAAATATTACATAGAAAATAATTTACTCTTTCATTTGAAAATATAGTTTGAACATATACATCTTTTGGAAAAACAGTTGTTTTATGAAACAATTTATGGGTTTAGAGCTGTTACATTTATCTAAAATTTTCAAATGATGCCCAGCTGTACTGGTGTAGTCATTGTTAAATGGTGTATGTTTTAACACCCAGGGGCTCCTATTTATTGAGTTCTAGGATGGTCAACATAAGCTGCCATGGCAGTAATGATAGAAGCTCTGAGTCATGAGTGTGCAGGTGTATTTAAAAACTTGCCATCCCATGTGAGGACAAAATTTGAACATTATGAAATGCTTGAGGTTCTTTTTCCTAAATGTGTCATACACAGAAGTGTAACTCTTTTTCAAGGCCATAGTCAATTTTTCTCCTCCCTCATCATATTGTGATTCTTTTCTAATTACTTTCTCATTCATTCTTCTTTAGTTCTGTTGTCTATCTGCTCTCTTCTTTGTGATCCAAACCCGGATGACCCACTGGTACCAGAGATTGCCCATACGTACAAAGCTGACAGGGAAAAGTGAGTGTAGAACATGTGCTTTTTACCACAGTCACCATCAACCTTGCTTACTCATTATACTGACTCATCATCTTTGGAGTTGAAGTGACAAAGTTCTTACTTTGCAAGTTGGCATAAAAATGTAATCAAGCCTTGCATTTGTTTTACAGGTACAACAGACTAGCAAGAGAATGGACACAGAAGTATGCAATGTGAGAATGTCAGTGAGATCAAAATACAAAAAAAGAGAAGTGAAGAAACACGTTCGATATTTAACACAAGGCAAATGAGCAAGAGAGGAATAATAACTACACAACACACCATCTTTTGAAGAAGGAAGCAATTCAATGAGGTACAGTGCCACCTGGCTTTCCATGTGCTGAGCTGCCGCCATGTGCTGTCCTTTGTGACTTGCATGGCTCTGTTGAGCAGGACGTGATGGACTCCTGAAAACACTCCCATATGGAATAATGGAACCTCCTCACAGTTCATACCGCCACACTCAGACTTTAACTGTTACTTCTGCTATTGTGATTATTACTATCGGTGTTATTATTCATCCTCTTATCATTATCACTGTTGATGTGTCATGTCGTTGTGCTACTCAAAGGCAAAATGTTTTGTTGATTTTAGGAGATCAATTTCTCCCTCATTTCAAAGGTACTGTCTGTGTCCCACTGGATGTCTTGTTTTACTGTATTTCCATGTATTCAGTGGCCTTTCTGTGCTGTTGTTTTCATACGGTAGATGTGCAATTGAGGCAGAATGTTCCATGTTCGGCACAAAATGGTGCATGGCTATTACCAGCAGTCGGTCTGTTGCTTACAACAGTTCCAGAGAGACTGGTCAACACACTGTCTCTACCGCCAAATCAATGTGAAGTAAAGAAGGATTGGTTTTTAATCACTCATTGCATTTGGAGATGCAACAGTATTCAATGATTTTGAAGAGGCTGGATAGCTGCTGTGAGAGTTAGCTGCTCCCTGTGTTGCTGTTGGGCTCCATAGGCAAACATCAAGGGGAATGTCCTCTACCATTTTTCTCACCCATGTTGTCATTGCCCTTATATCTTTTTTCAGTATCCATCCATGGCTGGTGTCATAGTACACAAATCCTACTGTTGTATGACATGTTCATCATTGTATAACTATGAACATAGCTTCTCCTTAGCATGCAGCTATGCTGTGTCACTTCCTCAATACAGTTACTCAGGTATCTAGCCAAATCATCAGCCTATAAAGGGGCACTGCAGTGACCCAGGGTGAGAAAAATGACCAGGGCCCATATCATCAAACTTCTAAAAATAGTACTGATCTAGGATCACTGGTCAGTTTACATAATAAAATAAGCCACACTATCCCTGAAGAGGCAACCTGATCAGTCACACATCAGCACTCCCAAGGTTCTTGATGCATATAGGCCCTGATGTCCTGTGTTGCACAACAATATGCTGTCCCACAAGTACTGTCATTTCCTTGGAGGGCTTTTTTCACAATCCTTTTCCAGCTTCTTGCCACCACCACAGTTTCCTTTGCTGTTTTTGAACAACACGTGGATGTGAATGTTTTAAAACAGCTTTTAATTATGCTGTTGATAAATGTGTACATGCTACTGTTTTCTAAACTGAAATAGCCTTTGGTTACAGTTGGAGTTATTTATCCTCAAGATGGGAACTTCAACAACAGACTTAACATTTTGCAGACCATAGGAAGTGAAGTCATGTACACTTAGCTACTTGAGGTGGAGATTTCTTTTTATTTGTGGAATTTTGTCATACACAACCCATGGTTTTCATGGTAATAACTTGCGCCCTGGCAATTTCATCTGCCATAACTAGATGTGAAGCTTTGTCGTTTTCTTTGGATTGTCTTTTCTTTATGTTCATATCTCATTCATCATCGGGTCTGCAAAGGTTTGGTTAATTTTGGAATTGATAACCTACACTGATAGTAAAACAGTTTGCCTAGGTGATATATTTGTGACCTTTCATTTGTATTGTATCTTTGAAAGCTTTAGTTTTAGGCTATTTTTTCATGTCACCAGAAATGAACATGATTGTGATGTCATAATGTAATACCAGTTTTAATATAATCTAATGTGGCTGCTGGATTGAATAGTTAGGACAAGCTATGTTTTTTTAATCAAAGTAGCCTATAAGTTTCTGATGCTGCCAACATAAAGGGAATTAACAATTCTGTCAGAAAGGGTAAAAACATTTTCTACTGAGGTGTTCTACTGAAAGGATTCATCTAGAATGGTCCATTGTATGGCATAAACATTGTAGTCAATCTATGCTGGTAGAATTAAGACCATGGTTTTGGCACCAAATACAGTTTATCATCATGTTAAGCAACCTTAGAGAAAATTGTCAAACCACTCAGAACTGGATGTCCTGAAAAATAGTACACATTGAAAGGCTTTGAAAACATATCCTCTCTTGAGTGCAGTGAAACTCATTTTGCTGCCAGACCATAATTGAAAGTGTGTAATGCTACTAGTCCAAACTTAGTTTGCATTGTTAAATTGTTTGCTTGTTTGGCTATTTATTTATTTATTTGAAAGCCGTGAATCTTCCAACTGTATGATTGAGTGCAGCCTCGACCCATCATGTTCATGTTCATGACAGACAGCCTGGTGTGAGTGATGCTACCTAGACTGAGTTTATAGAGTTCATGTAGGCAGCTCGGCATGCTTTGCACTCTGGAGAACCTCCTCACAGCCATTTGCCAGATATCAGGGATTTCGTTACAATTCATCTGCCTAACACCTCTGACTAAAATCTTAGCCTTAACCCTCATTTTGTATATAGACATAGAGAACAATGCATGAACCGAAATTTGCTATCAGGACTGTTCCCCTATAGGGTAATTCATTTCATCGGTAGACGTGTAAATTGCTAGGACTACTGACATAGCACTACTAATTTTAGAAGTATTCCGCCTGGCTTTCTCTGAAATGCAGGACCAGTCTTCTAACATCAATAACGCATATGAAAATTTGGAATCAGTGTTAGACCTGTCACCATGAACAACCACCTCCCCTTACATACATGAAATACGTAAAAATGACTTTGGACTTTGTCAAAACAAATAAATAAAGCTAATTTTGTTTTACAACCGTCTAATTATTTTGTCCGTGTCTCTCTTTAACGTTAAAGCGGTGTTATGTACTGTACTGCTGCTTTAGACACAGACTGTTATGTGTTGCCTAAAACAAGAATTTAAATGAAGACGCCCTCGATGTGTTGAATTAGTTCATTCAGTAAATCGCTCTACCTGATATATCAATGGGCTTGGCTCTCTAGGGTGCGCTTGATTCTGTAGCACAGGGCGTGCAATATTTGCGGTGCAGTGAACGAGGTCTTTGGATAGAGCAGTGATATATTCTCTTCTCCATGCAGTGAAAAGCGACAATTTTGTGACTGTAGAATTCGGCGTAAAGTGTGTTTTGACCTTTTGATACCGGGTTGAAAACGAATGCACACAAATGCAAGCTCCGCCCTTTCGGACTGCCACGCCATATGAAACTCAGGACGTCCTGACTGTGAGGCAGCCAGTAGCCAAATCAGCTTCCTGCTTAGCTGAGATCTCAAAAGTCAGCAGCACCGCCACTCCTCCCGATAGGAAGGGCGAATCCCGGATAGCTAGCTGGCTAGCTATAGTCACCATAACGATGGCAGTTAATCTCAGCAAAAACGGCCCTGCATTGACAGCTGCATATAAAGAAGTGGTAGATGAGAAATCCAACACCAACTGGTAAGGTGGCAAGATTCTGCAAACTGTGCTCGCCCTCTCAGGTTAGCTAGATAACGTTAGCCACACTGTTGGCTAACAGTCAGCCAGTCAGTCGGCCACTAACGTTAGATTAGCTTTAATGTGATCTAACCTACCAGCACTGGACGAACTCCTGGCCAGCTTGCTAGCGTTAACTAAATTAGCGATCGCTAACTTTAGAGGTTTGAAGGCTGAGCTTTCTGCCATTAGTTGTCCTTCTTTATCAGATATGTACTATCGCTGGGTAGCTTACTTAGCTGTGGCGGATAGCTAGTGTTGGTTAATTTGTTAATTTACGCGAGTTTAGTAACAAGCTAACGTTAACTACTTCTAAACATCCAGAGCATGGCTTTTCAAACAAATGCCCAACATATTTTTATTATTTGCTAAATTTGTATGTTACTGAAGTGACTCTGAAGTAACGTTAACCACCTAACCTACTTCCTGTTAAGAACACCCAGTCATTTATGACCACAATTTGAAAGCAATAGCTTGATTTAATAATTTAACTCTCAACCTATATCATCGTTTGCGTTTGCCTTGAGTTTGAGATGAAACCTGTTGATGGCAGTGTTTAAAAGTGACCTGAATTAATTAATCCCATGTAGACATTGCCTAGGGGGTTGAATGTTTTATCACTGGCTCCACATTCACATTCTCATTTGTGATTGCTCCTCAACCCTCATTCATTTTTAGGCATTTGACTAGTCCAATATCTTGATCACCACTGGCCCTGACTGCAGGCTTATGCTGAAATGATGCTGGCAGGCCTCTTATACAGATGTGATCTTTCACTGACTGGGTCCAGTGTCTGGAAATACCAGTCACTCAGCTCTGAGAGGATGTGTAGATCAGATACAGATGTGCTAATATACAGTATTTTACAGTTTCTTTAACATTTATTGACCGTTTGTACACATTATTTTTATGTTTGGATTCAAAATTACATCCCAAATAGATATATGAGAGGTCTATCAGTGCATCACATGGGTTAGTGACAAATAAATAATGCCAGCAGCACTTATTTCTTCTCTAAAGAATTCCAGTATCAGACCAGGTCAAACAATATCTACTGATACTGATTGGTGGATGAACTATGTGCGCATCCCTAGTTTTCTATGAAATGGAGCCTGTATACCTTCAACATTATTTGTAATCACTGTCAAGACTTAACAAATAGGACTGGGTATCGATAGCCGGTTCTAGTTTAGTCCCAGTTCCAATAATAATCCGATAATGGCAGTGGAACCTGTTAAACCCTGACGATACCCAGCCCTAATTATAACCCGTCATTTATTACAGTATCCGTCTTAGCTATCTATGTTATGTGGAACAGAGGCACTTACATTTCTACAGACACACTTCCTGTTTCTGTAGTGTACTTGCTTGCTAGTAGGTTTTGTGGGTAAGTGTACGATTTGAAAGAAAAAAAATGTCATCACAAAAGCTTCTTACTCCAGTGGTATGGTAAGGTCACTGGAGGCTTTAACTTTCATATTCAGACCGTATTAATTATATACTGCCCGAATGAGTGTATAAAATGCTAAACTAAACTAATATTTATCTCCTTTCACTTTTAAATATTAACTTATATTGCTTTGTATTGTAAAACAATGATACAAATTCTCTGGCATGCCCTCATTGGCAATATAATTATAGGCCAGGTTCAAACTTATCCTGCAAACCTCTGTCTTCTCAAAAAGTCCACTTTAGGTTTTATTTTAGAAAACCAGCAATAGTTTAAAATGGCAAAACCCTTATTTAACAGTTTTTCTCTTCAGAGTTCTCAGTTGTGTGCAATGGTGAAATCTTCTTTTGGAAAAAAATGAACCTAGTGTTCTTCCCAACAGGGCCTTGTTCACCTATGAGGGAAACAGTAATGATATTCGCTTGGCAGAGAAGGGGGGTGAGTATTGTTTGTTGTGAAGTAGTTGGTGTAAACTGGTTTCATTGTGATATTTCCTAATGCATGCAACAACTACGCTGTCAGCATACAGCAACAATGCTAGAAATACCAGCACGAACGGTTTGTTTGCCTCCACTCTCGCAACCCATTATTTGTACGGGGGAAAAAAAGGCTGTCCACAGTTATACAATAACCATTTGACTTTACCACAATGTTTGTATTTCAGATGGAGGACTGGAGGAGTTGGTTGAGGAACTGAACAGTGGAAAAGTGATGTACGCTTTCTGTCAGGTCGAGGATCCAAATTCTGGTCTGCACAAATATGTCCTCATCAACTGGGTTAGTGCTGCACTGCACTAAACTACATTTGCTCGTCCTCTTTGTAGGTGCCATCTTTGAATTTGTAGCTCGTGGATCATGAATGATTCTTGTTTTTCAGACTGGAGAAGGAGTGAAAGATGCCAGGAAAGGACTATGTGCAAATCATGTCAGCTCCATGGCAAATTTTCTTAAGGTAATGGTGTGTTCATTTTACTGTCGAGTTTGAATCTGAGTTGCTGTCGTCCCACACAGTCCCACTGTTTATGTTCATGAAACAGGCTATTGGTATGCAAAGTCGTATCTCAATAATGGCTTTCAGCAGGATATGAAATGAAGAGCAAATGGAGCAGAGAATGCCATAGAGCATGCTGCAAGCATTGCTGGAATAAAACAACTGCTTTGCTGCAGCTTTCGTGCCAAGAGCCACTGTATGTCAACAAACTACTGGATGGTGCATTTGTTTAAAAAAAAAAAAAAAAAGATAGGAACTGTAGATATTTCTTTGATCGTCTGTGCATTAGAGGAACGTTTATTTCATTGCCACGTTATTTCATTTCCACGTGTGACTTCTGTTATTCCAGGGGGCCCATGTCACAATAAACGCCAGAGCAGAGGAGGATGTGGAACCTGAGGCCATTATGCAAAAGGTGGCCAAGGCCTCAGGAGCCAACTACAGCTTCCACAAAGAATCCAACCGCTTCAAAGACACCGGCCCTCAGGGTCCTGTGGTATGTGTCACATACAGTGGAAACTCATTCCTGTCTTGTGCCCTCCAGTCGGTTTGTCTTTCACACTAGATCCTATCCAGGCTAAATTCCAACCCAAGGTTGGATGTGATGAAGCTCCTACCAGGGTGGTGGTCTTAGCATCTCTAAAGAGAATGTGCTAGTTTCAGTGTTGTGAACACTTTGATTTACAAGCTAAGTTTTCATTATTTATCCCAATACCCCAAATTACTTGCATGAAGACATGATGTGAATTTGATGAATGTGTGAGGCCAGAGATTGCTTTTTAATTAGCCCTACTCAGTATGTTGTTAATGTGTTGCGGGTTTTCAGAGTGGACAGTGTGTTGTGTAGAGTGACATAACTCCACTAGAATCCAGTGGCTTAGTCAGACTCATGAGAACTGATTTGCTGTGTTGTGCTTGTGCAAGAGAAGCCAAGTCAGGCTGTTAACTCAGCACATTAAGCCACCTGGCTGTGTCGGTGCTAGAAAACATTGCATGTTTGTCACATTCTCTGAAACCAGCATAGAAGAAGTCTTGATGTCATGTTGTCTGTCAGCGCTCTGTCATTGCCGGTATTTCAGCATATGAATGTTGATGTTTTGTGTTGATCATGTAATAATTAGCTTTCCTTTCTCATAGGGCTCAGTGTACCAGAAGACCAATGCTATGTCGGAAATCAAAAAGACCAATAAAGACAACTTCTGGGCACAGGCAGAGGTAGGCTCCTAATGAAGACTTCAGCTTCACATTTGAGACAGTGTTAAAAGAGCAACTACCCTGACCCCTCTAGACATGTGTGATGTTGTGATTGTAAGATTCTTTTTTTCAAACTCATTTCTTCACAAATATTGCAAGAGCTTGCTGTTTTGAACCATTTGTCACAAATTTACCATCGCATGCCCTTTAAATGCTCTGAGAAAAAGGCAGGACAGGCAATTTGCATGCATTTGTACAACAGCAGTAAACATGCAGTCTTGAGTCATAGAACTTGTCAACAAGCAAATGATTGCAACTTTTTCCTTTTGTTTGCAATTCTGGCTAAGCCTGACGCCTTGCAGATAAACCCAGCACACATTTCCTTGCAATTTTTCCAAAAAGCTGTTATGACATCAAGGTTTTTGGTCATAATAATTTCACAATTGTGAAATGTTATATAGCTACTAAATATACTGTAGGATATAAGCCAAACCGAAGCTTGCCTCACCAGTCTGTTCCATTTTAGAAAGATGAGGAGAAACGGCGACAGGAGGAGCGGCGCAAGGCAGATGAGGAGCGCCAGCAGCTGGACAGAGAGAGGAAGGACAGAGAGGCCAAGGAGACGGCGGTGAGGGACAAGAGGGACAAAGAGAGGTCCTCTCAAATCAACCAGCAGAAGTAGGTACCATCTGAAGGGGAGTATCTGGTAGATTCATTGAGCCCGGGATGCATTAGTGCCCACCCCAAGATTCACAATACATCTGCTCAGTCTTTTAAATGGCCATTTCATTTGTTTAACAGGAAGTACCAGCAGCAACAGGAAGCTGAGAGCAGAGATCAGGAGAAACAACAATGGGTGAGTTGTCTCGTGGCTCCCGGGACTGTCCGACTAGATCAGACTTGGATTAAACTAGCATCAGCTGTAGCATTACCTGATGGAAGCAGCTGTTAACAGTGGCGCAGAAACAAGGGAATATGGTTTGGTGTCAAATTTACCTTAATGCCATTGTTCATCACCCACAATTTGAAATAATTATGCTGGTAGTCAAAAAAGTTTCGGTAGTGCAGATGTGGTAAAATCTAGTCTAGAAGGTAGCTGATCAGTGGTGCCAACATCAACATCATCAGGAGGAGCAGGAGAAGGACTACGAAGCAGCCCAGAGGAAAGGGGTCAAGCGAGGTGACTCTGTGGAGAAGGCCAACGTGAGTTCCCCTTCTGGAAAGTGTTCTCTTCTGGACTAACTACCTTGTTTTTCCCACCACTGTTTTTTTTTATTAAATTTTAATTCTCAGAAGCATAACTTAGTGCATCTATCTTCCAGTCTTTATCTTCATTGCCTGCTCTTTACTTTCTGATTTCATTGACATAATTCAGACAACTGTACCCTCCATGTTTTGTTTTTAGGAGGCAGCCTCTCTCATCTCTCAGCGTGCCATGAACCCCAGAGAGATGTTCAAGCAAAGGGAGAGGGGCGTAACTCCTAGTGACTCAGAAGTCCCTGCTGCTGCCGCCGCCCCCCCTGCTAGCCCCCAGCCAGGTAGCGCCCCTGCACATACTGTGTCCTTGCCATATAACTGGATTTGTTCTAAATGTGAAAGTACAGCTTGTCCTGCGCTACTGCAAGGTTCTCTCAGCCTCACTCTCAGGTACGGGTGGGTGCTAGCTGTTTCGACCATGTGGAAACGCGCTAGAGGAGATTCTTGACTCCTGACGCCGCCCTTTCTTTTTTTTCTTTTTTTTAAACTTTCCATCAGACTGTCTAGCCGTCTCATAGTCACACTTAACACTTTGTCTCCCAACCTCATCCGTTGCGTGGTGTCTCTGCTGTTCTGCTCAACCTGTCTGCTCTCTTTGTTTTCTCTCTCATTCATTGCACGTGTCGGGGGTTCCATGCGTGTCTCTTCTCAGGGCGTCTGCAAAGCCCTTTTCTCTCTAAGCAAGCGTATGAGTCTGAGCGGGCCAGCTCACCCCAGCGCCAAGCTTCTCCCGTACCAGCAGGCTCCGCTTCTCCTGTCCATGCTACAGGTCTGAGCTTACACACATACACAAAGACTACATACACAACTGGCAGTGTCGTACTGGGTGGCAGTGACACACACACACACACACACAAAAACATTGACTCCACGCTTCATTTCTATTTGTTGTTCCTGTGTGACATTATCCTCATATCCCTTATGGTCATTAATAGCATCATGCATCATCCATGCACTCTGTCTGTTCTCTAAAAAAAAAATCTTCCAGATGAAGCTTTTTTTTTTTTTTTGCCCTCAGAGTGAAACGTGCCAAGAATGCCCTAATGTTTGAGACTGTGGTTTTGGACATGTGTGAACTTGTGGACGTGTTCCTATGTGTACGTGTATGTCTACTTGTGTTGTGGTTGATAAGAGCCAGATGTGGATGATGGACAGTCCAGGTGTGAGTATGATGAACAGGAGGCCACTCCCGAGGAGCAGTGGAAAGGTGGGGCCCTATTCACACACGCCAACCTCACTCTTAACACACGCTATACACATCAGTTCACCGGAGTAAAGACCTACCCTACCATCCGCTTCTTATGAAAATCCTGTTTTATTTGTCTTGACTATGCCTGCACACATTCCCTCCAGCTGAAATCTGCTGTCAGGATCAGCGGCTGCTGCCACCTGCTGGTAGAGATGGGCAATGCTAGCTTAGATAATAAGACTTGACAGTATTCTGTCTCTTTTCAGAGGAACCGGTATCCAACTCCAATGTCCAGGAGACAGCCCATAACGACCACCATGAGGAGCCACCTCAGGTGAACGTTTAGATCTAGATGTACAGTTCCACACATTGACCAGGAAATACAAAGACTGTTCTTGCATCAGAGAAATGAACTTCCCTTGCTTCTCTCCCAGGTGGAGGAGAACAGCACCGATAAAGTGACTGCTGAGGAGACATCAGACAGAGGCATCTGTGCTAGAGCCCTATATGACTACCAGGCCGGTAAGTGTTAGGAATGGGTCTTACTGGCTGGTAGCAATCACTGTCAAAGATCTGACACCTTTAAACAGTGTTGTTGCTTGTAATGTTGGTGATTTAGAAGTTTATTGCATTTTAGGCATTTAGCATTGTAACTCACTCGGCATACATTTTAGGAATTTGGCTGACACGCTTATTCCAAGTGTATTACAACAGATATCTGAATGCCTGCGGGGGTGTTGCTGAGATATTGCCTTTTTATCCTCCAGCTGATGACACAGAGATCTCATTTGACCCCGATGACATCATCACCGGGATCGAAATGATAGATGAAGGCTGGTGGCGAGGCTACAACCCAAACGGCCATTTTGGCATGTTCCCAGCCAATTATGTGGAGCTTATGTAAGCTCCAGCCCAGTACACTCACCAGATCAGCACATTTGCAGCCCCAGAGGACCTCTGCAGTAGAACAACACGCGGCCACCTCTCATTCAAGTTAGCTGATCAGGTTGAAATGGAGAAAATGATCTTCCGTGTCACAGACCAACGGATGGATGGTAACCATGGGGCCGGAAGAATTTTGAAATCTATCCTCATTCAAGAAAGCAATTCCATAATGTTGATGTTGTAAACAATTGATGGCATAGTTTAGGGATTTGTGAATGGTCCACAGGCTGGCCAAGACTTCCCCTAACTGAATCTCTTTACCTATAAATGTGATGCAGTAAAATGTCAGCCTTTGTTTCAGTCTTAAATTCCATTGTGAGCATTGATAGCACTTGTAGTTCACATTCCTTAAAGAGTGACTTCAGTTGTATTTCAGGTGTATTTTTATTGTTGCTTGTAGCAATTGTTCCTGTCGATTTCAGGAAAAAAAATCAAAGATGGTGGTACCAGCTACAATTTAATCATTTGCCTTGTTTTTGCCTTTGTATCCAGATGACTGAAATTTCATTTTTTTTGGTTTGTTTGATTAGTTAACTCCTGTGTGAATTTCAAACCATGATTTAGTATTGGTTGCGTTTGAAATGAATATTTCAAAACAGATTGTTACATTTGCTGTGCTCTGGGTGGTAGACTTCAATGATGAACGCGTAAAACGGTTAACAGTCATTCTCATTGTGAGTGTCGAGCGGTTGCTTCCATTGCTTGTCCCTACACACCTTCCTCTCATCAGTATCAAATCATGTAAACACATTTAACTTTTCAGGGACTAGTTACAGAGAGGAAAACTTCAGTCACTAACCTATATACGTTTTTAATTTCCTGCATCTCGCTGGTCTTTAGAGGTTGAGTTTGTGATTGCATCCATAAAAGAGCTGTAATAATATACTATATCATGTGAGTGCCATAAGGAGGGTAAGTGGATGGGGTGATCTCCTCTGGAAAGCGCTTGGTGGCATTTTAATAGAACATTGGGACAATTTGACAACAGACTTATGCAAGTTCACTGTTTTTAACTTGCAACAAAATCCTTGCTTTTCTGAAGCCTTGTGGTCCCTTGATGAAAGGAAATGAATGAAAAGGGCATGTATCCATTACATTATTCATTTTTGTTTTTCCAGAGTATATTGTAATGCGCAGACATTCTTCATAATAAAAGAAATAAAAGTAGTGTTATTGCATCTTTCCAGTAAGGTTACATATTGCTTGAAGCAATATGTAAAAAGGCTGAATATAACACCTAAAACAGTCAGGGAGTTTCAAAGAAGTCTAACTGTAACTCAGACATGTACACAAACTTCAATATGTGCTCTACAATCAGCTTCCTGGAATGAGGCCCGACTGGGGATTTCACATCTATTGCGTAGGTTCCATTTTCACATGAAAATTTGATTTTAGTTTTTCCACGTTCGTCACGATTAGATCTTTGTTCATTTGAATGAGGCATAGTGCGCCTAAAGAAATCACTATTATTCAAATAATTCTTAACCCAAAAAGGAAAATTGGATTCCCAGAAGTCTGTTATCTTTATCACATCTATAATAGAAAAAACATCTCAATTATTGCTTCAGATAAGATAAATAAATAAGGTCTAAACCAATGATTGGAAACTAACAGGCTTCAGGCTGAATCCATGACCGCGACTGAGTGAGGTGATGGGAGCTAAAATCTTGGGATCCTTGCTGGAATGCTGAACTTTTCTTTTATGTAAGCTTACCTATATCAAAGGAGAAGCTAATTTCTTGGAAGTGAATTTCTCTTTTTCACTGCCTGTTTTGCCCATTTTCCCCTAAACCGTGTATTTTGGGGGTTTACTGTCACCTCTATGGATCTACTTCCAGGATCCTGCCACTCAAGTGCTCATGTGAAATGGGTGTTTCTAGATGTTGAAGTCTAACATCTAAACTTCACAAAACACAAATCATTTATCACCCCAAGTTACAACAATTTTCTGTTGAATATTATTATTATATTAAGGTAAAGATATCGAGATAAATTATTTAGACCTTGTAGAGAAAATGTTGTGCTCTTGACTGTGCATATGTCCAGTAAAATACTGAAACAAACAAATGAAGAAAATGGCCCACACACTGACAAAAACAGCTAGAGATGCAAAAATGTGGAATGTGGAAAAAAACAAAAGCAACAAAAATTGACAGTGAACATATTGGTGCTCTGTTAGTGCTGATGATGGTATCGGCGCTGAAACACTCACTTTCACTTTTTTCACTTTTATTTTTTTCCTTCATTTGTTTGAGCAGCAAAATTTAGAATGTTTTTTTTGCCTCCATGTGTAATTCCATATACATTTCACTATGTACAGTCTTCTCTACGATAACAAGTAATCTTGATGGTAATCATACGATAACACAGCATAGTTCAATTTTTGTGACTCTTAACCAAACTTTGACCAAATGTATTCAAACATTACATTACATTACATTACAGGCATTTAGCAGACGCTTTTATCCAAAGCGACTTACAATAAGTGCATTCAACATAGGTAGGCAAAAGAACTACTAGTCACCAGAAATAGTAAGCGCATTTCCTTCCTAAACAAGCATCTAAGAGCAGAACCAGTGCTAAGGTGAAAGTGTAATAAGTTAGCTACCTACTTTTTATTGAAACAAATTTATTACAGCCCTATTCCATATTTCACCATATGAATCAACCTCTGTCTGTGTGGGTTTCAGAGTAAACTGCTCATATAACACCTCATGTCTTTCTGACTCCCAATACTATCAAGGTTTTACACCACAGCTTTTGGCCTGAAAAGTCACCTGAGGCATTAAAGTGATTGTGAGGTATTCTTATGCAAGCCATTCCCCAAACTACAGAGTGGGTCTTTAAAACCATTTAGTGTAGCTCATGTACAGTTTCTTGTCATGACTGTGATCAAACTCTCAGGTGCTACTGAGAGGTTGGCTGATTGTTCCCAGGATCGTGACTCAAACATGAAGACAATTCTGATTGGAATCACAGTTTTTTTTTTTAAAGCTCTTTCTCATTTACATTCTGCTGTCCTCATCTCCACCCCATATGTCTGTCAGTGAAAGTCTGAAATGAATAAGCTGGGGATTTTCTCAAAATTATAGCTGATGTTTTTGCTCATCCTGTTGTAAGCCAGTTGAATGAGAGATATCTCTTCCCCAGCATCACTTCTTATTGTGATTGCCCAGTAAAATAAAAATAGGTGAAATTAAGCTTCCTATAAAGCCCATAAAACAGTGTCTGTATCAAATGTGTATTTTAACAGATTATCAAAGCAAAGCAGTGAATCAGAAATAGTTCTATCTCATTTTCCATTTTTTCAACTGTAAACTCTCTACAGGTAGTTAAGGGCGAAACATAATTGCCAATCTGTGTTACCAAGGTTTAATTTCTGTCTGAGCCAACTGTATAATTCCAATATAATTTCAGTATTTCTGCAAAAAGCCTTGCTGATCCTGTTTTTTCTGATATAGTCACAATTTGCAGTGCTTTTTAAAGAGCGAAAAACTGTTGTTTTGGATTTGTCAAACAAAAAAAATCCCTCTGAGATTAGGACAGTCAACAGATAGTTGGTTATTTTGACATTTAAATGTTAATCATATCGAAATGTCATACCCTATCCGCAACAGATGGAGGAATAGGGCATCCCCCTTTCAAAAAGATCAAAACATGTGGAGGAAATGTGGATAAAGTGTAGAGTGCAGCATGATCATTCTGCTGTTTTTATCAAATAATGCTTAAGATCTTTGTCATTTTAGAGTAGGATAGCTGAACGAAAATGGAAGGCAAATAGATTACAATGACATTTTGAAAGAGCTCATGAGACATTTTTTACCAAAAAGTGTGAGCACATGCCACTTCACTCCTCCTGACTGGCTCATATCTGTCAATAGGAAAATGTCTGAAATTTTGTAGCTGTTTTCAACCAATTTCTCTCTCCTCTCTAGCAGAATTAATATCTCATATGAAGTCCACTACTTGCCCCTTGATGCTGTTCCTTCCAAATTTGTGAATGTTGGTGGTATTTTATCAATAACTAATAGCTTTGTGGCAAACAGGACTTCCCCTTCTGGTTGAAAACACTGATTCACTCCTTCCTTAAGCCTATAGATTTCTTAAATCCCAGCAATTACAGTTCTATCTCTAAACTTCTGTTTTATGTACGTTTTTAGAGAAAGTTTTTTAACCCAATTAATAGCTTTTATGAGTCAAAACAACACTGAACAATTCCAAACTGGTTTTAGAGCAAAGCATAGTACAGACACTGTCCTTTTTACAGTAACCAGTGACACAAAGTCTTGGCTTCAGTGAGCATGTTTTTTTCTATCAGGGCCACAGACTCTGGAACAAGCTGCCCAAGGAGCTTCGGCTACCAGAAT
The DNA here is from genome assembly GCA_900323365.1 of Monocentris japonica. Taxonomy (NCBI): domain Eukaryota; kingdom Metazoa; phylum Chordata; class Actinopteri; order Trachichthyiformes; family Monocentridae; genus Monocentris; species Monocentris japonica. The sequence goes on from OOFE01003446.1 coordinate 40,555, forward strand.
CGCCTCCTAGAACTTATTTTTATCAACTTCCTTTTATGTGACGCCTTTTTCCTATTGTTTTTCTTTCACTATTTTTTGTATTAGCATTTGTTTTTACTTTTCATTTATTTTATTAGTATGATATTTGCTTTTATTTGATTGTCAAGGTACTTCATAAACTGTTTTTTAATGGCGCGCTATACAAATAAAGTTTATTATTGCTATTATTATAATGTAGAAACTGCTTATGAAAGAAATTGATTTTGATCAGTCATGAACACAATGTGTTCATGACTGGTTTATTTTTGGAATGTATTGGGTCAATATGTATGTAATTTATCTGATCTGACAGGGCTCATTTATACAAGGTTGATAAATACTATGTATTATCTATGTATGATCTGATCTCAGATCACAGTAGAGTTACTGGGAAAAATATGTCATCAGATGACAGGCACCTTTGAGAACATGTTGCTCAGAACCTTAACTAAAGGGTAAAATTACATTTTGTATATACAATTATAGACATAAACATTATTTTCCTTGTCCTCATCAGTCTGGAAATTGCAATAAACTTCATATCATCATATTCTATAGATTTTGGGGACAAAGAGAGGAGGCCAATCCATATACAAACAAACAATTTTAAATGCTGCTAATATGTTTTGTATTTGGAAATCATGTGGAAACACTTGAAGATATTGCGAGACATCAGTGAAAAAACTCAATCTCCCAGACCACCTTGCTGTGGAGCCATTTGCCAACCAATGAAACTGCCCTGTGGAGACACCTTCCTATTTTGTGGTGTAAAGTTGAATAGGGTGGTGCATGAATTACTGTAACAAAACACAGTGAAGCAAGGGACAAGAAGACATCCTCTTGAAATGGGTGAGAATTACTTTTATTTGATTTGATTGTAATCAGATGTTGTTCAAACTTTGTTCAAACTTTATTCAAACATTTTTATGAGCTCACCACTGCAAACTGTGATATTGAGCTTGACACAATATTAAATGATTATAAATATTTTGTAGAACCTTAGTTGATATGATGGGAGACATCTGTCCAAATCTGTTTTTGCATCAGTAGAATCATTTGGGGAAGAAACAATATTGAGTAAGTGTAAACTAATCTACTACAATGCTTTACTTGAGATGGAAACCTTATCAAAGCATCAAAGCAAATGCAATTTTCATGACACATAGTAGCACATCCACAAAAAGAGACATACTAGATATTTAAAAGTGATAGAGAAATAATTATAGATCTCATAGATTTGTATTCAACGGGGGAAATGGAGAAGTTCTAGCCTATTGAAAGCAGAATTAAAAGTTCAAGCCACAGCACAGGAAATAAGTGATCAGAAAAGAGAAGCATATTGGTTTTGCAGACATATGATATTACTGTGGGTGGCTGGGAGCTGCTGAAGCGCTATTGAGTTGACAGTTCTTGCAGTGTAACAAACGCATGTGATGCTCAGGTCTCATGAACATACACAAGCGTTTGATTTTCAACATCAAGAAACATGTCCCCAGATATTAAGGCACGCCTGAGAAAAACAAATATATATGTTACACATATATATTTGCACATATGTTTTCTATGTATACAATATACTTTGCATTTTATGTATGACAATATCATACAGTGCACCACACAAAAGTGGTTACATTCATAACCAGGAAGTGGTTTTGCAACTTGCGGTTTTATATATCAAACTTGGTTCACAGTATGTAAGTGGTTACTGGAATGTTCTACAGATGTTTTCATGTTGATAGATCATCAAACCCTTACACCACCTTTAAATTACTGAACTAGTACATACCCAGTCATGATGGAGAGCAATTCACTTTTCTGTAATGCAAACATTACACTTTAGATTAGAGATTTGTTTGATTTTAGATTATAGATTGCATCATAATCAATAAATCTAGATTGTAGTATAGCATTACTACTTGTGTTGTAAGCTGTTGTGTGTCTTTCATCAGTCTTGGAAGCTGAAGAGGACCACGGTGAGATGTCACAGCAGGCAGCAGCCAGTGAGGAGGACAGAGAGAAGAAGGAGAACCAGGTAGGGCAAGACCAGCTGTCAGTGGTGATATCTCAGTCAGTTGTCTGGCAGGAGACAGGAAGAGTTCAATCAGTTACAGTTAATCAGTGACTACAGACATGAGTGAGCTTCGCACTGTGCTTTCGTTTCCCTTTTTTAAGTGAATTTGAGTGAATTTGCTGATGGGGTGTGTACAGTACAGCTTAGTAGCGAGTTCTGAAATGAGTAATAAGGAATAACTCATTCTGCTTTATATTCTAAGGGGGCCAGGAAGCACATGCACACACACGCACGCACACAAAACCACCGCAATATTTCATTGCATTTTCCACACATATAGAAACTGCAGGAGGTCGTTACAGACACTATTCTGGTAATTGAAAATGAGAAATACAATATGAGAAATACAAATTAGCTCATCAAATTTCCAAGACTGATGTTAGCTGAAAGCCTAGTGGTTTCTGTGGTGACAACTGGCCTGCTGATAGCATCAATCCAGCACGCCACCAACATTCATTATGAGAGCCATATATCAACACATTGACATCAACATCACCCACACTGTTTTCCAAAAAAAATTTCACGCGGTGGAAATCAACTGAATGTTTCACAACGATATTCACTCCGGTCTAGAGGGTGATCAGGACTACAGAATGTGGCTCAGACTGCAGACATTTCCTGTAGGTATTCACTGGCACATAAACCTGTTTTGTTCTCTCTGTTGAGTGGATCACACATGAATACAAGCAGTGCTGAAGTAAATATGAATATGAATATCATGTAACATACAAAGCAGAATGATGCAATTATAATGTCATTACCCAACATGATAGAATTGGTGGGCTTTAGGAAACAGTGAGGCAATAACATTTTGGTATAAATATTTTTGCTCCCTTTTTGCAGCAATCATTTTTTTCATGACGCTCTGCAAGTTTGGATATGATATCACACTGTGCTTTATATTCTTGAAATATGAGCATATCCCTGTCTAATGATTGACAGATTGTCAGATTATATTGATTATTAGATTGCGGTGTTCACTTTGGTCGAGAGTGAAATATGATGCAGATCACATTAGCGTACTGTATGGCTGTAGACATAAAAGAATAGGAAATTCCTGCATGGGATATGAAATAGGATTTTTGGATATTCTTTTATCAATACATGCACACATAATATATCTGTCACTGGCATAAGAAGGTGAAAAAGAGAGGGAGGTATCGCCTGTGGTGTGCAGAGTGGCAGTGGAAAGTAGGAGCTTCTAGCTGCGAGCTGGGAACAGCTGAACTGTGACTCAGTCAGGCTGTCTTTGGTTAGAGGCCTGCACCTTCACTATTACTCACTGAAGAGGCCCACTTCTCGGAACCAGCGACCACAGAGAGGAACTTGATTCAATATGAAACCATGTTTAGCTGTTTTGTTGTACAATGGATGCCACAGAAATAAAAGCAGCCTCTAAATGTAGTGATTCAAACTGAAATATTGACATCGTCCATTGTGGTCTTATTTGACATCCAATGTCTATCGAAACAGACTAACCCAGAAGTAATGTAGGTAATTAAGAATCAAGCATGCTAAGCATGCTTGTATGACGAATGTGACTGTTCTGGGTTTGCCCTGTTGCATGAAATGATGATTGAAAGGGAAATACCAATGTCATTTGGAATCACTCATCTCTACCATTTCCCTGCTATTTCAGCCACCTAAACTGTGGTTCAATGTGTTTGTATTGTGAGATACGCAATTCAAAGACGTCACATTTCACTCTTCAGAGGAACCTCCAGCAATGATTCTGATAAAAGAAAACTTAATCACTGTAAAACTAGGATCCAATATTGTGAATTTCATATTTTAATTTCCATGGTGAAATAGCGTCTTTCATTTTGGGCAATAACTGTAATAACGAGATTAGTATTGTTTGACTTAATGTTCACACAGCAGGAATAATATTGTTTGTGTTGTAAGTGACAGCTGTCACGTTATTTCCCACATATATTGTTGACATCAATATTAATGAAGGTTAGCACCAATCTTGGGTTTGCACAGACTAAGTGGTTTTATCAGAAAGAGACCTTTAAAGGACCTTGCCTCAAAACAAAACATCAAAGACATTCAACAGCATTGGAGAATGTAAAAAAAAGTGATGTGATGAAGGAAATGGTCCCAAAAGTAAAATGGGGGGGGTTAAATTTTAACTCAGACATGTGACTGAAAATACAAAAAGGGGTATTATCTATTAGTAGCTTTCTGCAGGGCGCGCTTCTTGAGTGCTTGCCGTTGGGTACTTTTCTTCTTGGATGCTTTCAAACTGTTGACTTTAATTTCTGTATGCCTCCCCTGTTTCATTTCTCATTTCTTGCAAACCACAAATGGTGACATTGTCAATTTCTTTGACTTGAGTTTGCTTATGTGAGAGTTTGTACAGAGGCATATCCTAGTATCCTAAGTTCTTCTTCAAAATTATAGTTTTATTTGACAATAAATTAATGTGACATGAAAACATTTCAACCAATCCATTTTCTTGTATAGTATATTTAAGTATAGCTATTTATGTTTGGCATCTCACTGATCAGCATTGACATCCATTTTGTGCTATACCTTATAGTAGCATGACTACATTGCTTCCTTAGCTCTTAATAGTTTGTATTTGTTTTATAATGTGACATTTCGGATACCGGTGACTGTCAGGTCTAGACCAAAAACCCCACAAGTCTCTTGCTTTCTCTCTAGACAGGATGTATGGTGGTTATCTATTGAAAGTAGCGGTAAAAGCCTACCCTCCGATTTAGATGTTTCAGTTCAACATTTGTGTCCCAGGAGAAGACAATGTGACTTTGTTCCCAATCTCTGACACTACCATCAACTGTTTTCCTCATCATCATTGATTCATTTGAAGCGATGTGCGTATTTTCAGTCTCATGCATCCATTTATTTAGTCTTTTACTTTCACCTTGTAGCTTTTGCTAACATCTGCCTTTTCTCTACCCTAGACTTCTTCTATGATTGAGATCGGGGACTCTGGCACTGAATGTGAGGAGGGGGGAAGGCAGAACCCAGTGCAGATGGAGGAGAAGTCCTTTGTATCGCGTCTGTACTCTTTTATGAAGGACAGAGGTACACCCATAGAAAGGATCCCACATCTGGGCTTCAAGCAGAGTGAGTTTACTTGTTTTGCTGTTGTATTGATACAGTATTCAAACTTGAGGGAAGTTAATAAAATGATCTTTAATGTGAATGATAGAAATATTTAGGGTCCCAATGCATTTGTGTTTTTTTTCTACTCTCAGTTAACCTTTGGAGAATCTACAAAGCCGTTGAGAAACTTGGAGGTTATGACTCTGTGAGTACAAATATATACATGTATATATACTGTACCCCTGTATGATGCAAACAGCCATTGCAGTGTTACACAGTTTGTCAGTGGAAAATGAACTGTTGGTCATGACTCCTTCTACCACATTACAAAAAGTATAGGCTACTGAGTTCAGTTTATCACCATGTACTGCTGTCTTTGATGTTTCCACTCTGGCGGAAGTTCAGAGAATGCAAGTCTTCTATTGAAATGACACTAGAGGAAGAGACTAGAAGAATTGTGGTATTATGCAAGACCACATATCTGGTGTGCTTAGCCATTGATTTGTCAGGTTTCCTTTCATTTCCTTCAATGGAAAATAATGTGGTGTTGTAAATGCACATTTTCTCACCAACAGGTGACAGCTCGGCGTCTTTGGAAAAATGTGTATGATGAGCTTGGAGGAAGCCCGGGTAGCACCAGTGCTGCTACTTGCACCCGCAGACACTATGAGAGGTGAAGATGCTACTGCCTCTGAGCTGTCAGTCAAATCGCTACCATATAAACCAGTTATACATCATAAAAATAATCTGTTTATACGATAGACTGGTGCTGCCCTTCGAGAGACATCTAAAAGGAGAAGAAGACAAACCCCTGCCTCCAAGCAAACCACGCAAACCGTACAAGAGAAATTTGGATGGCAAGGCCAGCAAAGCTGAGGGCAGGAAGAAAAGGACGCTGTTGGATAGTGAGATGGATTCTGAGGTAACATACTGTATAACCCTGGTAAAAATATGAAAACAGAGAAATTTGCTCCAGCCTTTGTTCATATTCTGTGTGAAAATGACGCCTGTATTATTTTCTAGTTACAGGCCCAGAGGGGGCCAGAGGCTGCCAGCCAGTGTGAGACAGCAACACATGCTCATTCCACTCCATGGGCTGTCACCTCTGACAGGCACAATCCAGACTGCTCTCAGCCAAATAGACAGCCTGGCGATCTCTGTACTTCTGTCTATGCATGTTCCCACCTTGTCCCGGTCCCTACATCATGCCCCTGGACTGGTCATATCCATTCTGCTGCTGGGGAGGTCATCTCTCCTCTGGAGAAAAAGAAGCGAGTGGCCCAGGCCAGCCTCAACCTGCCACTGAGCCCCAAGGGTGAAGAAAGGCCCTCCGTCATCCGCTGCTCCCAGTCTCCAGCCTTGGCCTCTTCCAGTCAGACCTGCAACTCCTCTGAAGGCTCCCCGCTGCCTCTGTCCTCCTCCTCTTCCCGCAGCCCCTCCCCCTACTCTGTTTCATCAGAGGACAGTCCAGCCGGTAATGAAGATGAAGATAAGCCTGCATCAAGCACAGAATTACCCCAAAACTATTCCAGCACCATCAGCAATGCATCTGGCTGCAGTGAGGACAACAAGTCTCTGAGCTGCAGTCCGATGTTCAAAGATCTTGCTGGGCAGAGTAAGGATGCTTCTCATGTCAGCCCTCAATCACTGAACACAGACCCCATCAAAGGCCAGACTAAAGGCTCTGCATGGAAGCCAATCCACAAAGGGAATGGCAGAAATTCTGCTCATCCACGCCTGCTATCGTCAGCCTCTCCGTTCAGCATCCAGTCTGACTGGGTTCTGACACCTACCTCCAGTTTCACCAAAGTTATTCCAAAATCTGTGCAACCTCTTCGACCCACTCCCTTTTCACCAGGTTACAAATTCCACCAGAGCAGGTTGATACAACACGACGACTCGTTGACCTGTGCCAAGAAGCTGCATAGTATGGCTCCTTGGCTTTATCAGACAGAAAAGAGAGAGAAATCCAGGACAATGCTACCCAAACCTTTTCCTCCTCAACAGCCTCTGTCCCATTCCAATGCCACCCTGCCGGTGTCCTGCCTCCTAACAGGCTATGACAGATCAGGCAGAGACTCTCGACACCAACCCCTGCTACACCCTGCATTTCTACCGAGCAGGATGAGGCTACCACACTCTCAGCCAGTGTACCGTCATATCCCAATGAGTCCAACCCACTCTGCCCTCATTGGGCCTGCAATTTACTCATATCCCTACCCCATTCCCCTGTGGAGTCCCCAAGCTGACTTTACCCTACCTAGCATGAATTCCAATTTTCCTCACAAACTGTGATACTGTGGATGTCAGTGTATAGAATACAAGTCACACAGTTCATCTTTGATTTGAGAAAGATATTAAATTACTTGCTTGTCCTCCGCTGTCTTTTCTAGTACTCCTCGTAGTTGGAACCAGAGCGTTTCGTGAGTTTTAACATTGCATAAATTTGACCCCAATGCATCACAACATTTTGTACTTTGTGAAGGTAGTACCAAATTTGGCAGACATCTAAAAGTGTAAACAGAAATCTCTACAGATATTGCAGATTTTGCTTATACAGCCACAACCCAGTAGCTAACCAGTGACTGCAGTGAATTTACTGACAGTGTTGACTTTCCACAACCATAAGTAAACCATACTGGAGAAGGGTGAAGTCAGCCCAGTGATGGCTTGAAATGTTTATTGGAGCTCAGTGAAAGATACTGAATTTCCCAAGTGCATTGAGTGAGTGCATTAAGCGAACTACATTATTGCACTCTGATGTCTGCTGATCACAATGACCAGCAGCATGTATATTTATTGTTGTTTATTGTATATTTAAGTGTTAATGCTAAAATATTTCATATTCAGCCCAGAAAATTCCATTCCTTGTGAATTGCATTCAAAGCAATTACATGTAAAACTGAAAAGAAAACCTGAAAACTGATTTTAACACATATATTGATGATTATGACCCTAATAACAGCAAGGCTAAGTGTCGGCCCATTGTTAACTGAATAATGCACATCCAAGGGCATGATAACACAAAATACCTGTTGAGCAAAGGAAGTAGATTCAAATGATTATCGCTACTTAAAGAATAGGTGCAATACCCAAATGATGGCTTAAATGTGTGTCGGATTATTTGCCAAACTACATCCAGTTTAGTTACTGATGATCATTCGAAATTGAAATAATGCCAAAATGAGCAAAAAAGAAAATCACAGTTCTTGCACATTTTTACTTAACTACACAACTTCAGTATTTTCTTTTAAATAAACTAAATCACTGTACTGTACTCTGATGTCTAGTAATAATAAATAAATAAATAATCAGTGTAAAAATGTGTACCTTGTGTCAGTGTTGGATATATTCAGAAGAAATTTCATTCAGATGCAGCACAGTAATCGGTCTGAATTATTGCTAATTTCTCTATATGATATAAATATCCATGAAAAGCTGTAATCCTGTAATCCAGCAACAACAGACTTGTTTTGTTTTATCGGCGTGATTGAAACAATAAAAAGCTATTGTACCATAACCTATTTTGGAGAATGACAGAAGTTGAGCTGTCAGGGTTCAGCAGCGGTAAAGCTGGAGAGATGAAGGATGATTTAATTTATGAAAAGCTAGCAAGCAGCGGCCTCAAGCTCTAATACTAGTAGCAGGAGGAGGATTTTATTTGAACTTTACGCTGCAAGGAAAAATAACAGAGTTGAAAAAGTCAGTCAAACTTTGGCTCCTGCATAAAAGATGCGCAATACTGGGAGTCACTACAGAGGCAGTGGCTCAACAAATGCAAGGGTCATAACTGGTGAAAATGACAAGCAATATCCAAGCCAAGAGATCAGAGGAATCAGAGTCTTCTGAGAGCCTCAGGCCACCATGTGCTTTGAAACGTGAAATGTGGCACAGAAGAAAATGTATGTTTGTTTGCAAACCTGAAATAAATCTCCTGAATTTTGTAATTCTTCTTATCTGTACTGGTACCTTTATAACTCAAACATGGTAACGTAATCTGAAAAGCAATCATGATACATTGGTGAGTTTGGGTAATCCCATGGATTACATGACTGATTACAATTTAGGTGAGGTAACTAACCCTAACCCTAACCCTATGTCAATAAAACTTCAGAGGCAAGCTGGATTTAGGTCAGCATTCCCATTCAAAGTGCTGAATAACAGACCATAGGGCACATGTCAGATTTATACCAGTCATGTGTTATTGAGTACCATGTGACACCAAACCCTAGTTTCTCTCCACACAGCACAAGATATCAATATCAGGGTGCAATTTTTACCAAATCATCAGGTTTTGTGGATCGCCTACTGTAGCTGTGATCAGTGAACATGGAGCTGGAACTGAGCACAGTGCTGCAGATTGCCAAAATACATGACATGAATGAAGAATTTGACATGCATCATCTGTAGGCTAATCTGCACTCTTGTGAATTGCCCATGTACTGTGTTTATGCATACGCAGGCTTACTGTTAATGCATGCTATGCCAACTGCCTCATGTTTAGACCTTGCAGCATGTCCAACAAGCAGAGTAAATCATGCTCTGGGATTATTATTATTATTATATTTTAGATTATTATTAGAAGTCATCTAATGAATGTGGATGAACAGACCAAGAAAAACCATGAACGGATCCATGTGGAACCATTACAGCAACTAACCAGTGCGATGACCAACTATTTGGTTCTACATTCAATTATTTGTTGGTTAAGGGGAATTTCCCCAATGATTCACCTTAATGTTATTTTGTAACTACCTTAGGTGTAATTCATTCTCACTATAGTTTTAAGATTAATAGATATTTTTTTACAGTAAGTCATGTTCGGAGTTTTAAGTATACAAAATTACTCAAATGAAAAATACATTTTCCCCGCTTATATCTTTGGCGTACATTGTGTCATTGGACCATCATTATCACAACAAGTACAGTGAGCAAAATATTTGTTCATGTTTTTGGTGGCGTGTCCCTTCAGTGAAACTCTGAATAATATCTGAAAGTTGTTCCCATCCGAAAACTAACGTTACTTTTTAGTGAGTGAACAGACCTAGAGCCAGGCTGCTGCTCTATACAATTCTGTACTCGCTCTTTTGCATCTCGGTCTCTTCATTAAAACACTATGAAAAAGAAAAGAAAAAAAGAAAATCTGTATGAAATCATGCACTGTAGACAAAGCAGTGATTTTTATTCTAAAAAGAACGAGTGGAAATGGAAGAATCACAGCTGAATAAAATCTTTGTAGTCGATACGTATACTTCCGCATTTTGATTCTCGCGAGAACACTGTTTCAATGGCGCGAATATCATCCGAAACAAGGAACTTTTTTCACTGAATACGCGCTGCTATGGGGCGGTAGTGGTTTCAGTATTAATTTTTCTATAGTATTCCGTTTGCATCGTTTTTAACGCTAGTTATCGTTTTGGGGGAGCTTGGTATTTTTGTGTCTGCACACTTCGTTAGGGCAATAATGTCGGACGCTTTGTCAGATGACGGCAGCGACATCAACCAAGATGACAGTCAAGAGGATGTTATGACCCCGGCGGAGCTGATCGCGAAACTCGAAGAAGTAATGTAGCTTAACTTATACCACTTGACAATGGCAGCTTGGTTACATGAGGTGGCTTAGCTCACTGGTGGCTAGTGTTGCTGTGTGTCATGTCCTGCCAGCTCGGACAGTGAACGGCGTAACGTTACTTGTTGGAGCTCACTGCCCAGGCCCTCTCTCTCTCTCTCTTCCAGGCTTGGCTGAATGAGAAGTTCTCGCCTGAGTTGCTGGAGAACAAATCCGAGATGGTGGAGTGTGTGATGGAGCAGCTGACTCACATGGTAAACTGGGTGTATAATCTCTGTGGGTTATATTTATGCTTTATGCTCACCACTCTTCAGATCAGCCTGCACAACTAACCTAGGTTCTCAAAGGTGAGCAACAGTGATGTAATTAGTGGTAAATAAAAAGGTGGGTAAACGTAACTGTGACCTCCATTTCGTGATCAGCATGAGGCAAACACCACCAATATAAAGTCAATATACTCATAACTTAAATCAGTTTGATACTGCTTACTCTACAATCTGAATTTGTCAGTCTAAAAAAAGTGAGTAAACTTTTTTCTGCAAAGGAAAAGGTGGACAAACAGTGTAAGCGGCTTTCCCCTTCAGTACTTCACTACTACCAAGCACACTTCTGTGATCACTTCTCCACAATCAATCACACAGTCTACAATCAATAATACACAATAAGTTTAGGGACGGAGAAATATTCCAACATACATTTTCAGAGCACTGTGTCTCTGGCCTTTGCACTTATTACTTTCTAATGATGTTGTTGATCTGAATAAATGCCTAAAATGGGAATGTTGATTTATGACAGTGCCGTGAATTTTCCCTCAACAGGAGGCCAACTTGCAACGGGTGAGGAAAGGCGACATGAAGGCCAGTGTCCACCGCATGGAGATAGACAGGATCCGCTTTGTCCTCAGCAGCTACCTGCGCTCTCGCCTGCAGAAGGTCAACCATGTCGACGACACAACACGTCACTATGAGGCTCTCATCAGACTGGCTGCAGTGGCTGACAACATCATCTGTTTTTGTTTGTTTAGATTGAGAAGTTCTTCCCACATGTCCTTGAGAAAGAAAAGTCTCGAGCCGAGGGAGATCCGTCATTCCTATCACCCGAGGAGTTTGCTTTTGCCAAGGAGTGAGTATAGTAACCTTAAGTTGTGATATTGTAGATATTGAAATTGTAGCTGTATGTTTACACAGTTGTTGTTTTCCTTACTCTGCCTAAAACACACATTCATCTGGCGTACAGATACTTTGCTAACACAGAAACCTACTTGAAGGCCGTAGCACTGAAACACATGCCCCCCAACCTACAGTCAGTGGATATGCTGAAAGCAGGTAAAGGCTCTCTGGCAACCTCTATAGATTAGAAGGTTTTACTCATGGGCTGTCTTTCTATTTACGAGGTGTAGAGCATGTGACCATTTTCAATGACCTGCACACTAAGTCCTGTGTGTTCTTATGTGCTCCCAGTGCCAGAGCCCTGCTTGGACTCCTTTGTCTTCCTGCGAGTGAAGGAGAGGCAGGACAACATCTTGGTGGAGCCTGAAACAGACGAGCAGAGGTGCCCTGACTTTGTTCAACGTCTTTATTTACATTTCGCTTGATATTTTGTCACTGTTGCCAAGATCCAGTAGGTGGCAGTGTCACCGTTATACATTCACTACTCTGCTTGTTTTCCCCCCAAGGACTGTGAATAACAACTGATCATGTGTCCTCTCTGTATCTTCTGTCAGAGAGTACGTTGTAGATCTGGAAGAGGGCTCTCAGCATCTTATGCGGTATCGAACCATAGCGCCACTTGTTTCAAGTGGGGCCGTGCAGTTAATTTAATTGTCAAGGTAGGTAACAATTAACGGTCCTCATCATCTTTGTCATTTCCTGAGTACCACCCCCATGCCCTGTTGTGAAATCATTTCAGTAGTTAAAGTAAACTGTACATAAGCGACTGTTCATAGTGACATCTGGCATTATTTTTAGCTTGCACTTTTTTTGCCCAGTGCGTTGGCAACAGATTATGTACAGTATATTTACAACCGGGGGGGGGATGACATTTCAGTAAACTGCAATGTGACTTCATGATATGGATCATAGTAACATTGTGTTTTTTTTAGTTTTCAGGTGTCGCTGTGGATGTTTTTGGCTCCAGCACATTATGAATTACAGAATGAGCACGGGCTCGTTTTCATAACGTTGAGGTAATGACGAATGGGCAGTTCCTCATCATCACAGCTTCAAAACCTCAAAACTGCTGCTTGAATGACAAATCTGTGACTTGCCTGCAGAGATGTGAGAACACAGCCTTCTCTCTCGGAACCAGCCTCTCTTTATTGTCGTGGTTGGAGGCTAACGTAAATGCAAAGAGACTTTTGTGGTGACATGAGTACAAGAAATGTGACCCCATGGAAAATGTTGAGTACGAGTATAAGGTCAAAATGAATGGTAGATATAATGCAGTATGTCTTTGGAAGCAAATGGATGCTAGAAGTGGTCAGAAGATGAGTAGACTGCATGAACCCTTTCTACCCTGCTAGCAGTACTGTGGTGTTACCTTGGACTTTTATACTCACCTCTCACCATAATGGTTATGATGGCACATTCATATTTGTTCCTGTCACAAATATATCATTTTAATGCTAAGCATGCTGTGTATACGTGTGTTTGGTGTCCTTGGAACAGGTAAGAGCAAGTTTATCCATACATCTAATTTGTTCTTCACGTTACTATACCTGGATGACTCACAGCTTTGGGCTTTTTCTGTGTTGCTCAATAACAAGATGCGTCACACAACTGGGAAACGCAGCTTCATCACTTCAGTTGGTGTCATATTGGGGAAACAGCTTACCGCCTTATGGTGTACGTGTTAATGTGCATGCATCAGTGAGAGAAATGAATGCCCTTTGGTTATATTTTGAAGACAAATTCACATTTATAGCAACAGGCATTTAGGCCCTACTGTACCATAAATAATAGAAGGGATCCTATTTCATATCTTCATATATATACATCTTGTCACGTAGACTATCAAACCTAGGATGGGAGGCTACGTGGTTTTCAACACGCCACTCCTTTTCATTCAGCCACCTGACATGCCAGTGGTATCTGATGCAACCACAATGATCCTTAAAGAATACCTGAGTAGTGAGATAGTACATGGCATTGTTTTCCTCTCTATTGCAGCATCAGGAAACTTTGCAGGGTTGAAATTATCTTTGTGTGTGCTGTGCTTTTATATCACATGTTTGGTTTTACCCTAAAAGGCATTAATTATCTGGAACATTGTATTCTCTGAGACATAATTGTGGTAATGACACTGTTATGTAAGGTCCTCAGAGGGGGTAGTCAATGCTTATTGTATTTGCCCTCACACAAAGAGAGTGGGCTGTGCAAAACTGAACTGCATGTCAACACACTGTCATCCTCTTGAACTACAGTGCTAATCTGGCTAATATGATAGTTGATAGCCTATAACACCATGTTAACAAGAGATTAAGAATATTGCACTGACTGCATTTCCATGTGGATAGCTTCTGGATTATCTAACCAACCTGACTGAAGCAGTCAAACTGATGCATTGGATCTGTTTATACCCACAAGAAAATCACTCTGAAGTCGCTGGATTGGAACCAGGCTCCAGTCTGTCTGACTTTACATGTGGAGCAGAAGTAAATTAACCCTGTTAATGTATATTAAATTGTAGGTAAATGCATAGTACATGTTGTATGTTATTCAATACACATGCACCTCTCTGGAGTGATTGACGTGCACAACACCATAAAAATGCTGTATAGCTTCCTCAGTCAGGTGACTGCCGTATTGAGAGTGTTTTGTAACAAGGCACTCTTCAGGGTTACGTCAATGATGGTTTGTGGGACAGCGATCCCATCCGGACAGGAGCCAGCCGGCAGAATACTTGGATCAAGGCCCAGGTCTCAGTGGGACCATGGGTCCGTTAACAGGACTGGGAATAGAAACCAGGATGACTGGAAAAGTTTCCATAATGCAGTGAAGAATGGAATTACATACCTGCATGGGCTTCATCACCCCATCAGCACTGATCAATACAGCTCTGGTGTCATTATAAAACCATAATTTCACATTAATCTGATCCTACATCCACTATACTCAGTAAAATGTTTTTCGTGAGCAGTCTAATATTTCATTAGGCTACATGCACAGTAGCAGAGCCTGTAAGAACTTAAATTTAAAGGCTGTTTATATAGTTAGTTATCTGAAATCTGTATTAAAGGTATGTCTAAAAGAAACATCACATTAGATAAAGTGTTATTCAGCTGGTTGGTCAGGAGAGTAGAGAGGGTGGAGTATATGAGGTGACCTCTTGACTAGTAGTATAAATAGGATGGTATGCAAGATACGCCTGCAGGAAAAGGCATGACTGAGATGACAGGCGTTAACTTGTTGCTGCTAGGAGATTGTAAGTCAAGAGTTTTGAATGTAAGTAAGGCTCCTAAAATGGGTTGCTTTTTGGAAATATGTTTCTGCATAGTAGTTACACCTAGAGACCTACACCTACACACTGTTTCTTAATGCAGAATTACATAGATTTTGGAGGCTTTGGCCAGAATGCCAGCTGTATAGATACTGACATGCTGAATTCATGTGATAACGTGTCCTTATTTTGAAGAAGATACTCCAACCTGAAGTTGAGGGCAATATTTCCTTCACCCAACACCAGAACACCAGTATGGAGATGACCAGCACAGAGTAAGAGCTTGCCACAAACAAGGGTTTGTGTGGTGGGGTGCATTTTCTAGGCAAACTGTAATTATTACTATCACATTTAATGAATCATATTTGTCACCTTAATCCTGTGATGCATTTGTTAATACACCCCACACAATTGCAGCACCGTAATCACTGAGGGAGGTCATTTTTACCACAGCTCTACGGGAGTTGTCTTTACATATTGACCTTACTGGTTTTCTCTTCCAAGGGTCCTACCGATGTTCGGCTTTGGGTCAATGGCCAAGTCTGCTGGGCTTGTGGAGATTGCTGTAAGGCTGTGCCTGAACCAACGTAAAGAACTGTGTCCTCACGTTTGGGTGCCTATTCTGAAGCCCAGGCGACCTTGCATCCGACCTCCAGCTTCAGAACAGCTATCCTCTGACATGTTTAGCCAAGTATATCTAACCCCACCAATGTCTTGTTTCTTGGATGATATAGATGATTATGTGGTTCCAATCAAGAACAAACGTGTGGTTTTTGCTGACTCAAAAGGATTGTCCCTAACAGCAGTGCGAGTCTTTTCTGAGGCAGAAGAGCATTCTGACTTGGACCCACTGCCATCGCTCCAGGAGTTGGGAAGCATGACAGAGGATGGCTACAGCTGCACCGTCAGCACATGCTGCCCAGGCACTCAGCTTAAGCTGGGCTTCCCACAGCCATCTGCAGACTTTCAGGCCTTTCGGGCCAAGCTGGCAGAGAGCATGGTTATCCTGGAGAACTGCAGTGTTACTGAGCAGGCCCTCCAAGGTACCGTCCGAGTGAAGAACATCAGCTTCCAGAAGGATGTGCGTGTACGCATCACCTTTGACTCCTGGCAGAGCTACAGGGATGTTTCCTGTGCGTACTTACAGAAGCTCTACGGAGGACCACAGACAGACATCTTTCAATTTGACATTGCCGTTCCTAAAGTGCTTGATGCCAAGAGGAAGATAGAATTCTGTTTAAGCTATTTGCCTGGGGGGCACAGCTTGCCCTTTTGGGACAATAACAACGGACAGAATTACAGCATCTCCGTCTGTGTGAGTTCCCATCTCTGTCACAGCAAGAAACCGAGTTAAATGGCATGACCTAAACAACCTAGACATGATCCCTAATCCTAATCATTGCATCCCTATTTTATTGTAGCAGCTCTAGGTGGAGATACCTTTAAATGTTTACATGACATTTGCATTGCTTTCATTTGTTTGAAATGAAATATTGACATATTTTGAGTTTCACTAGTTTTAAATCTAGATAAAAACATTTCTGATCACCACTGCATTCTGCTAAACTACAAACCTATAGTGTGCACTGCTTTTATATATTTTAAAGAATTGTATGTTGTATGTGATTTTATTCAGTGATTTTATCTCGATTCTACTCTCAATTCTACTATTTTGAAAGAGGTTTTACTATTGAACAGAAACCAAATCAAAATGCATTTCTGAGTGATAATCAGTGTCTGAGGCGTTGCCATACAAACTACCTCTAAGGGTACGCGGCTGTGTCATACACACTACCTGGCTGATATCACCACGAAAGGCATTCCAAAAGAATACAAACCAAAACTGACGGAGACTGTTGCATTGGCTGAGGCAGGATATTGAAGTTGACAGGTAAGGAGCGGCTCAAACCGCTCCAGTGAAATGAATTAAATGTGCATTGAAACTATTGCAATTGCATAGCATTCACTCCGGCAAGGTGTGAGTAAGGTGACCAAAAATAGGCTTGAATTTGGTAGTTACTACACAAGAAAATAAATAAATAATATATATATATATATATATAGTGCACTGAAGTACATTTTGATAGAGGATCTGGCCATTAAGGCAAATGTAAGTGCCCTTAGGGGGCTTTGGTCATCCCGATGTGGCTGTAATACCACCAGAGGAATCTATCCATTTACGGTGTGGTGGCAGACGTGCCCACATCCCCCAATGCAAACAGTAAAAGTCGGACTAAATTGTCATGTTTCAGTATATTTTACAGAATTGTATGTT
Organism: Monocentris japonica; assembly: GCA_900323365.1. NCBI lineage: Eukaryota > Metazoa > Chordata > Actinopteri > Trachichthyiformes > Monocentridae > Monocentris > Monocentris japonica. Next base: position 58,000 of record OOFE01003446.1, read on the forward strand.
GTATGTTCAAATGCCCTATCTGCACTGTGATTTGATTTGATTTTTTATGTTTTTCTTTTACATGTCTTTGTTTTATTTGTTGTTCTTTTTAAATCTCTCATGTAAAGCACTTTGAATTGCCTCCGTATATGAAAGGTGCTACACAAATAAACTTGACTTGACTTTAACTTGACTTCTTTGTGTTTCTTTGTGTTTTTACATACTTGCATTTTCTTTGAATTTTTTCAGTGATTTTCCTCTTTAATATTTCTATTCAGTATCAAGTGGATGACAGTCTGCACTCAATCTCTTGTCAGTCAAAGTTGTTATTGGTGCATAAGTGCAAAAATTAGTGTCCTACTTTCTGGCCACTCATCAGCCCATGCATTTCAGTGCTGCAGCAGAGAGGAGATCCCTTTAACTTCAGGTGTTTTTGGGATCCCCATATAGGTCATGGATTACTAGACAGGGAAAAACAGAGCCCCCATAGGAGGAGCAAAACTAATGTTAGCTCAGCACTGTTGTTTATAGAACTGAAGGTTGATATCAGAGACTGACTGCAGAGGCCTTTGTAACATTATCTTACCCATTTCCTTCCTCATCAGTTCAATAGCTGGAGACATTGATGCAATGGTTCTGCTTTCACTGTCGCATTGCATTGGAGTTCTTCTGCAAGATTTTGACTTTCCTGTATTATGAAGTAATACAACGTATTTCCTGACCCTAACCTCAAGCATTTGGCAATAATTCGGTGAAAAAGAGCATCACAAGGAGTAGAAATATTCTTACAGGAAACATGACTCATTGAGACGTCTGTAACAGTATTTTTAACAAGGAGGACATTTGCGTCTTGCAACTTGTATCACATACAATTTCTTAAAATAAATACAGCAGAAACAATCCTCTCAAACCAATAGCACAGTAAAACAGAAATCAAACACAAGGACACAAGGACACAAAGAATGTCAACCAAAAGATCCTGAAAAACATACTAAAACAGTCATGGAGACATCGTAGAGCACAAATCACCTAAATCCTATCATCTCCTAAATTATTTTGTCCAAGAATCATGGATGAACATTTAATTCCAGCTGTGATCATGATATTTAATGGAGTTCTGTAATACACACTGTAAACATCATCTATTTAACACTAGCTATTCTAGTCCAGGCGGGGGAGGGGGGATAGGGAAAGCAGCATGCACACACCCCACGAGGTGGGCTGTCCCAGTTGTGTTCAGAGCTACACAAGATAGGATCGACTGTTTTGCTGTATTTCTCTGAGTTATTCAATAGAGTGCATTTCAACATAATAGATACACACTCACGCTCCCAGGTCCGTTATTCTGCATCAACACAGCCAACGTCCTCAGCGGCCCACGCTGATGTTGCACACCTTGCAGCTAGGGTCTTTCTTGGCATTGGCTGTGGTCAGACTCATAAGCTGGTGGTGTCCGCTGATCTGCTCCACGGTGCCCTGGTCCAGATGGAGAGGCTCTGTGAAAAGCACTTCAAGGATAACATCACTGGCATGGCAGAACAGGGGCTCCTCGCCTGGCCTCTCGGGGGCAGAGTACGTCAGGAAGGGGTTGGAGGCTAGGTCCAGCATGGGGAGCCGGGTGCGACAGAAGCTGTCTCCCTCTGAGCCAGCTGGGGCCAGCACCAGCACCACATAGTGGTAGGCTGTGTACATGCAATAGAAGTCTGCAAAATACAGGCAGGTGTTGGGGTTCAGCAGGTGTCCTGCTGGAATCTGGAAACGCAGGGGGCCGTAGGGGGAGTCTTTGGGAGGGAGGCCTGTGTCAAACTCTGTGTTGCAGCTGAGGAAGACTCCGTGCAGCTTGCCATTAACAGGCGAACCATGACTCCCACTGTTGTCTTTTAGTGCTGGCTGCATGACTCCTCCGCATTCAGTTCTAATCCAAGAGACAGAAATGAATGAGTATTACTGTTAATTGTCATTGTCTCTTAATGTATGGGTATGGCTTTTGGTATAGAATGAACAGGTATGAATGAAGCACGGACCTGACATAGTGGAAGTAGTCTGGATGCTGGTTGCGATAAAACACAGAGAATTTCAGCAATCTTCCTGCAGAGCCCTGGGCCTTATCAAGAAGCTGCTGCAGGTGGTCCATGGCATAGTCTGTGAAGTTCATAAGAGTTGTATGATAACCCCAAGAAAGAAATGGGGTTTTGAAAGTTAAAACACTGGGCGCAGACTTGTGGACATACTCATAACAAAAAATGTTATGTCTGCTTATAAATGCTGATGACTACTACTAAGTGCTGAAATGCATGTTGTGCACCGAAAAAAACATTGAAACTTTTATGAGTATGTTCCTTTTGTTCCTTAACTCAGCCTGCATTACTTGGGTTAAATCCTCATGGCCTACTCTATAAATTGTTGCATCCCATACCCCCAGTGCAGAACTCCACCACCTGGCTCCACTCTGACACCAGGTAATCACCGTGTGGCTGTCGGACAGCGGTTTGGACAGCAACACAATACTCCGTCCGTGGGCTCAGGAACCAGTGTCCCCTCACTGCCATGGGAAGAGGCACAGCCTTGGCTACCAGCTTGGTGGGTACATCCTGGAGGTAAAAGCAGGTAGGACTTGATGTCAGTTCACACCAGTCAGGTAAAGTGTAAGTAGGTGCTATAATTTGACAAGATGTTTGTTCATAATGGACAAGATGCAGGGTTATAACAGGCTGCTGTGTGCTATATCTCAGACAAAGTGTTTTATTTGCAAAACGATATCTGTTGTAACTAGGATACATCTCATCAAATCCGTGACTGTGTTTTGGCCAAGTCCTCTAAGAAGCACAGCTAATTACTACAAGCTCAGAGGGCCATATATCCATGGCAACATCGCTGATGCAAGTTTGTTGTGTCACTTTGTATATCACAGAGACACATCTTCCATTCAAGAACAATACAGTCCTACCCCTGCCTTGACTTGGCATCAGATGTTTTCAGCTTTTGAAAAACAGAAGCAATAATAAGCTATAATTACAGTCAGTATTAGCAGCTGGCAACATGAAAACCCAAGAGAGATGATGCATCTATATTTTAGCTACCGACTGTGTTTATAGACTGAGCTGCATGAAAACAAAAAGACTAAGTGCTGATAACTCCATTTTGTGGACAGATAAATCACAGAATTCTGTATTCAATGAGTTTAAAGGAAAAATAGTCATGACTACCTGCTTGCTTGTCAAAACTGAACCTTTCATTTAGGAATATTTGGAGAAACAAGCATCTATAGGTCATTCAAACTGTATATTGCTGTGTTCAGGTGTGACCCGTTGCAAATTGGTTCTAGTCTTTTGTATTAAATTATTATAATATCACAGATTTGAGATGTGCATTTATTTTGGAAAATAAACAACATGAAAACTGTTCTGTGCTGTGGTTGTATTTGTCAGTTTTTGTCCATTCTAGTGGAAAACAATGTATTAGTGAGTCAGTGGCCTGAAGCTGTTGACTACGCACATTTTCCATTTTGCCTGTACTGTGCTACCACTATTCTCTGAGCTCAGATGAATGCAGAATAATGTCAGATACACTTACCACAAGGCAGTCAGGCTAACCTGTTAACTAGAGCACCACAAAATACACTCTGTCTCATTAAGCAATCCACTATTATTTCAAAAGGGGAACAAGGAGGACGTTAGCTGATTGTGTCAGGGAGATTTTTCAGCAGAAAAACAAAACAGAATGATGTGAAGCTGGAACATGAATGTAGACAGCAGGAGGCAGATTGATGGGAGGAAAGACGGATGAAGGTTACATGTGGGGAGAGGACTGGGGTAAGTACATGAGGTCGTGGAGTAGTTTCAGTTTGTCAGACCCTGTGTTTGAAGCGGTTGGGATCCCTGCTCTCCTTGCGGCTCAGGTCTATGAAGAAATGCGTGGCCCTGGCAGTGTCCTCGGGGGTCATATCCCATATGATGCGGAAGGAGTCACAGGTCACCTCACAAAGCTGGATATTATGTGGGGTGGAAAGAGGGGCGTCCATGTCTGTCATCTGCTATCAAACCAAGAGGAAAAACAGGATCATCAGACTCAACGTAATCTGAGAATGTGAGTATTTGAGAATGGCAACATCTGTTAGGAGAGATTAAACTGCCTCAAATGTTCACAGTGAGCTACAAAGTGGAAACAGTAGAACAGTTATGAAGCGCCAACCGCTGAAAACATCTCAGATAGAATCCAATTAACCTTTCATCAAGGGACCTGTATTTGGTCACATTGTGTCCTAGCTTGTTATCTGCTGCCCTTTCTCCCCTCTTCCCTCCTCCCCTTGTCTTATCCTCCACTGACATTTGCCATGCCAAAACAAACAACTCAGTACTACACTCCCAGCCAAGAGATTGGCCTCCACTCCCCATGTATTTCATAATCCACCTACAACAGTCTCCTGGCAACCACACATCTAAGGGCTCTCTCTCAGTGAATCAGTTGACCTTCAACTGTGATTCAAAAGGAAGGGGTCGCAAACAATAAAGCATTGCCGCACTTCTGCAGGATGCAAAAGTGCAAAATGACTAATTAAAAATGGAATTTTTCATCACTTTTGCCTTGAACCTTTTCACTGAAGAGCACGAGTTTTGAAACAGTTGAGCAAGTGAACTGCTTGCAGCTCAAGGGAAATCTTCAGGCAGTTTAATGTTGTTACAGCGTTTGGGCAGAAATAGGGAAGGTATAAATCGGTGTCAGCAGCAGGTGATGTATGATCATTGTTTATTTACTTGCCCATCAGAGCTATTAGATCCAGGCCGGTGCACACAGCCTTGAGTACCAGACCGGGTGTAATCTGTGGGTCAGCCTATTGTGTTTGATTAGCTGTCACCTTCCCTCTCCTAAATTGATGGTCTCTCTTATGCCCCCTGCAGTGTGTGAACAATGATCATCTTTTGCCCCCAGACTAGGTGCGCATCAATTCCTCCATGGCTTGTTTGTGATTTTCATCCTTTCAGAGGTTCTTATTGCTATCGCCTCTAATATCGCTTAATGATCTAATAAAGCTCTTTTCTCTCATGTGGATCTACGTCCTGTTTTTCTTCCAGTGTCCTAAGCGTACCAGCACAGCACATGGCATATTTCCATTATTACAAGCCCGCTCACATCGAACATATGCTACATCAGTGAAGTGCCTAAGACTGCACTCCTAGCAAATTACAATTAGCACAAACAATAATTAGGTGCTTATCTTGTTGTTTGCGTGATGCTACATCACACATGGATGAAGATGTCTGGTGCTGTGCTGCTGTCTGGGTATGATGTTGAGGTGTTCTCGTCCAGCTTACAGTATGATGGACAGACTGCAGCAGCTCATTAAAGCCTGTCAACTGTGAAATGTGAACGCTAGCTCGTTCGCGCTGGGGCCAAGGGAGTGAGTCGTGGCATCATGCACGTGTGTTTCCACGGGTCTGCTTCCCAGCTGCCGTTCTCATTTCTTTCCTTGGTGTCTTTCAGAGACAGAATTTGGGGCAAGAGGAGATTCTCACAGGACAGTCATCAAAGCCCCCTCTCTGTGCATGTTCTACTTTTAGATGGAATACATGTGAACACAGATTTCCATATTATTTACAGAATCCTATTGCCCTCAATTACAAACCACCAGGTTTGCTAGATAATTGCTCCAAATCAGGCAACTGAGCCTCAAGAACATAAATACACTATTGCACAGTTAATCAATGATTTATTGATGGAGCTGGCCCAAATCATCATTGTGATGATGATTCCTATGCGTGTCATTTATCTTGAAGAGTAATTTGTTTCTGTGTGCATGATCTGTAATGATCTGCTCAGAATTCTTATATTGGCTGAAATACATCACATGAATGTTGTTATCTCTGTGAGACAGCATCATGAGGGAGGCTGCTGCATTCATGCATATGGAGTAGGACACAGGAAGCATCTGTGTAGTTCAAAGACCTTTTTTTCTGCCAGAAGGTAGAAGTCACACCGTTTGTGCAGTGGGGTAGCAGATCATTTAACACGCATGTAACATGCAGCCAGTTCACTGAGGGTGAGGATGCACAGGCACACTGTAGATTATATTATGTGAAGGACATCAGAAACAGTGTGCGACTATCACAAGATTACACATTGCATCCCTATTCACAATTAAACCAACCATTTATGTACAGGGAGAATGAGCATCTCCTTCACTGTTTGGACCAGAAAATACTATGCAATATCCTACCAATGTCATGTTAAACAACAGAAACAACATAATAATGTTCTAAGCATGATCCTAGGTGTGACATAATAATTAACTGACTGAAGATGGCAGTAAATCTCAAGTTATGCATGCATGGCCGTGCACACTAAGAAATACATGAGCTCGACAAAAATAACACTCATGCATTTAAACAGCCCAAGGATACATTTGATTTAGTGTCTAATATTAACTGGGACATGAATGAGTGAAGAAGGTCGAAACATACCGTTAAAGCATATGAAAAGATTATTAGATATCTCTCTACAACTTCATATTTTGAAAGTAAAATGGATTGGATTTATTCTCTGAGCACTTGATAAGCAGACTGATTTCAAGTGAGCATAAAAGAATTGCTTACTTGTACGAGGTTGCAAAAGTGTGAGAGGAGAAGATGAGTGGCGCTGAAATCTACTATCTTCTTCTTCCGTTTGCACTTGCCTCTTCTACTGCAGTCGATGATAGATCCCCCTAGGAAAACCGATTAGGAGGTGAAATGAACACACAGCTTCCTCTCTCTCTCTTTCTCTCCCTCTCTCCCTTTCTCTCCCTCACACACACACACACACACACACACACTAGCCCCTCCCCCTCCCAATCTCATTTTTGCTCAGGGCTCTGAGGATGATGTTTACTTGACTCCTACGCAGCTATAAAGAATGAATTAAAATCTAGAAGAAGCAAAAAAGGGAGACTTTCAACTGAGGTGCAACTGTGGTGAAGCACTCAGTCAGCCACAGCAGCATCATGCGCTTGACAAATGGTCACACATTACTTGCCAGCATGCCTGCCCCGAGGCGTAGGATGCATCACACTCTACCATAGACAGCTCATGAGTGAGGTAACATGTAACCACTTTTATAAATGTCACTTGTTAGTTACAGCTATGGATAAGGGGCTCTGAACCATTTTATACCATACCATGACTAGTCTCAAAAGAAGGGATGCTGTGAGAGATCTCCCAGTAAATTACATAGAGCAGAGTGCCATCAGGCACTCCAAAATATACATGTACCAACTGTTATGCCATATGGGCTTACTCCACAGGGCATCCACCCCTGTCGGAGACCAGGGATGCCATCCTATAAGTCCGCAGTAAGCAGATTTCCACAGGCATTAATTGTCAAAGAGATGTGTTTTACTGGTTCAGCCTGATGTACAAATAAAACCATTTCATTAGGATTCCATTAGAGATTAAGAAAATAAATCACAAAAGACCCATTGCAGATTTGTGGCTATAATCTGCTGCTGAAAACAATGCATGTGGGCACACAATAAAGGCAAATATGGAAATCGGCAACAAGGGACGAAAGCATATTGGAAGAATGTGCAGCCAAGGGACGAAAGCATATTGGAAGAATGTGCAGCCTTCTGACTGGAGAGATTCATCATATTTGTACAAAAAAGTGACAATGATGCATTCACCATGACTATGAACTGTGTGAGGTATTTCAAAGCTTAATTTATTTCTATTCGGCCATAGCTAAGTGATATGCTCAGAGTGTAATTAAACTGCAATGATCCATCATTAGATATGCCATGACAGTCACAAGGTCAAGATAAAGGTAGGAGTAGGTCCCCATGTCTTTTGCTTTGCAGGACATTAGCACCATTTTGAAGGGTTTGCTTCTCATATTTGCAATTATGTATAACACAGTGAGAAATGAGAACCTACAGCCACTAGGTTACCACAATTTATATTACTATGAAACCATAAATTATGGTGCAGCACAATCCCAATATGATTACACAAACATGCATTATAAGCAACATACTACCTCCCTGTCAGCAAATTTAACCAAAAGCCATTATTTACTTATTTCTATCACAAACATTCCTACACTATTCCAACAGGGATTTAGTTTTACTGTGATATTTGTATAGTGCCCTTCTGAAATTCATTAAAGGCTTACTGTAGTTTTTTGTGGGAAAGTAGGAAAACAAACCTTTTGTACATTTTAACCACATTTGAAACTGTGTACCAGTGGTACTGCTATTTCCTGAGGTGCTTTATCAAGTAGAGGGTGAAGAATTATTTAATATCATTTCATTTTGTGTCGATGGGCCTTTTGTTAACATTTGGAGTATGGAATGTGCCTTTATGAGACACAGAAATGCTTGCTGTTCCTTTTTACATAGTGAAGTCACAGTATAACACCACCACAACAACAACAACAATAACATCAAAGAAAAAGAGAGGAGACGTCATACTCAGAAATACATTTTAAAAAAAACCATCTCATAAAAGCAAATCTACAAAAATAAGTATGATAGTTTGCTGCGCACATTTGATCCATATGAACACAGACGGTGACGTCACTCAGGAAGTGTCATGGCGCCGTTCAGCATGCAGTGTCAGAGATAGCACACAGCAAGCAGTTATCCCAACTCTTTCCAATGACTAGTCTAACAACTTTGGAGTCTTTTATAACTTAAATATCTGAGGAATCGTAAGGTAAATATCTGAGAGGCATTCGTCTGTTGAAAGTTGTTCTTTTAGTACTGTGAACGTGAGCTGTCCTTGCAGTCATGATGTGATGTGGTCATGTGTGCTGATTATTTTGCTGTGTTGTTGACACCACAGTGAAGTGTAAGTCGTGCCAATCCCATTAAAATCAACATTTTAATGGCCATTTATCTGGTACACTTAAGATGGCTGCCATAGATTTTTTTTAATTATCGTGAAACCAAAATTTAAACGAAACTTTGATGTTTTAGCAATGGTGAAGGTGATTATACTCAACGTGTATCCACATTCAACGGCTGTAGACAATAGTTTGAGTGCTTTGCACTGTGAACGAAGATTGTTTTCACCGATAATGCTACCAAACTGCAATGGGAGCCATCTTAGGTGTGTCGAATAAACATTGTGTCCTGTACAGTGATTATCCAATTTAAGTCTTTAAGTGTATTTATTTTATACCACGACCAAACTAAAACAAGGACTCAGTGACTGATTGGTGACTGTTTTTTTTTTGTTGCCATTTCAATATCAAATCGGCCAGACCGCTTTTCTATACATTGGTCATGTGGTGTGATAACGTCATGTCACGTGGAATTAAAAACAAAATGAACTGTCAACCTCTGTATTTATCCACTGGTATTCAGACCTCCTTACAACTGTCTCTCATCGATAACTGAAAACAAGAGAGAATAAAATAATAGGGTCTTCTTGTTCATAAAGTTCATAAAGACCTCGGTTGGGATAGAAAATATTAGTGGTTGACTGCTTGTGAACCCACATTGGACATTAGCAAAATAATGAAAGTGGTTAAGTTGTCTGAAACTGATATTAATTTACCTAAAAACTAGTTTTTTATGGTATATTTCAATTGATGTTGTGCCATTTTGGGAAGTTGGTTTATTTTTGCAATTTTGAGATGCCACAGCAGATTACAATGTAGGACATGTTACAATATCTTTGAAAGCAATCCCATAGGGTAACCATTATCGTTGCTTGTGTAGGGTGACACACTAATATTGTTTTTTATAATAGTCACCCATCCATGTACTTAGTTTTGTCTGGTGTCGGCAGGTTAGGATGGCAGATTCAGGCTCTGGTGACCCCAGTGGCCATCACATGCCGGCTCCTGGAGGGAGTGGTAGAGGCCTACTGATGGGCCGTCGACCCCCAGCTACCATCTCCTCTGGCCGCCTCCCCACAATGCGGTCTAGAGATCTCACCTTGGGAGGGGTGAAGAAGGTAATGCACTATCTGTATGAGGAATAGTATTATGTTTCATTCCATATACAGTCATACTGTAGATCACCCTTAGCTTCTGTGATCTGATAGCTTTTGTGCGTGATTGATGGCCTACTCTAGAGCAGCACCTAGCAGATCAGGCTAGGCGTTTCTCAGTTTGCTGCTCTTCAGCTTTTACTTGCTCTTTTCTCTGTGTGTAGCTGCTCGATTAGATTATGCACTTTCAGACTATCCAAAGGTGACAAATAAAAACCGAAGCCATACGTTTCATGTCACCTGTAATGTATGAAAAACTGTAGCCAAAAATGTTGAGCATCCCACTGCTACAGAGAATACGAGAGGTAACCCTGCCCAAGTCAAGGTTACCTTTCAATAACTGGCACAGCTGTAGAGGGGAATGCTGCACAAACATGAACTTGTGTGCACCTTGAAATATCAAGTGCTGTTTATAATGCAATATTTTTAGATCATTTATTGATCGTCTGAATGTGCAAGATCTCTTTGTTACAATATTGTAGGTAAACACTAAATGGCTACATACAGAGCATGACACTTTAGCTGGAACAGCAATGTGATCTATAACCGTATATTGATTTATTGATTCTGAGAATACTGTTGAATGTTTAAATAATTCACAAACTTCATTTTTTTTTTCTTTCTCAGAAAACCTTTACCCCAAACATTATTGGCCGAAAAACCAAAGAAGAGTAAGTTCAGTTGACCATAACAAAAAAAGATGTAGACTTAGCTATGTATTTTTCTGACTGCTGACCAATAACTTTGTATTTCATGACAGAACAAAAGTTGAAAGTGGACAAAGGAGAGAGAGGAAGGATGGAGAGCGGGGGGGCCGAGGTCAGAGAGATAGAGGCAGGGGCCGGGGTCGCCCAGAGGTCATCCAGTCCCACTCTATCTTTGAACAGGGACCTTCAGAGATGATGAAAAAGAGAGGTAAGAGTTGGCACCCATTCAACTGTTTCACCTGTAATCCTGTACTGTTGCCATGTTGTTTTTCTTTAACAGTTATAGTCTACATGAGCCATGGAGTGAACAATGCTGAACAATGGGATTTCCAAGTAGGCTGTATTTTTTTTTTTTTAGTCCTTCTGTTCTCTTCTTAGTTCAAATGTACTCCTGTATTTTACACAGGCACCTATGAAAGTGAGAGAGATGCCCCAAGTATGGGTCCCTCCCCTATCATCAATATCAAAAAGGAGAAGAGAGAGACAGAGGAAGAAACCAAAGAGATTCTGCGCAAGCTGGAACGAGACAATGTGAGTCCCTTGATATCAGTCACATTTTTATAAGTCGCTTGAATTGGCTTTTTCCCCAATGTATATCCACGCATTTAACTTTGATTTCCAATTGCTTCCTTACAGTTTATAGATGATCCTTATTTGAAGAGTGAAGAGAGAAGCTGCCCCGTCCAGCTTCCCCTTGCTGTATCAGGATGGGGGTTCAGGGAGGAATTTTCTGATGCTGCTCTTAAAATTGAGAAGGTAGAGGAGGACGGTGAAGCCATGGAATCTGCAGTTGAAGGTAATAACCCTCTCAGGAACTTTGTAATGTCGACTCCCCTTACACTCTTAGTAACTAGTTGGCTCCATAAACATCTGCTCTCACCATGTCAAGAATGATGTTATGTTCTCAGTGAAACAGGAGCCAGGTGAAGCTGAGATTAAGCCACCAGGGTCAAGCCGTCCCTTTAGCCTATTGTTGTTGAGACCAATAGCTAGGCTAGAAATGATTGGCTATAAGGCTGATACCTAGTTTACTAACTGTAGATACAAGGTAGTGTAGATAAGTATAGCTGAGTAGTGTTGGGAGTGGCGGTTCTGGGATGCCAGAATTTACCGTTGAGTCTTCGGAAGGTGCCATGGGCCTAATTCAACAAAACCCCAATGACATTCCCGCTCCCGCTCACGACCCACTCCTCTTCCCTCTAACACCCAGGCTGTGCTCTCCTCAAACACAGCACAAGGAATAGTTACATCAGATGTCTTGGTGAATTGTCTTCTCAGTGAAACAGGAGCCAGAGGAAGCGGAGATCAAGAAGGTGGAGGCTACTTTCAGGCCTCCTCCGCTCCCTGAGCCTGATGTCCTGCCTGAGCTTCTGCATAGATGGAGTCTGAGCAAAGGGGAGGAGCTGTTCTTCGTGCAGCTGCCGGACTCCCTACCTGGCCAACCCCCCACCAGAGAGGCCAGGCCGGTGAAGACAGAAGTGCAGTCAGAGGACGGACAGTCTGTGCTGCTGAAAACAGAATCTCAGGTATACAGTGTCTACTTATCTCAGTGTCAAATATTTAACGATGTTGTGTGGTATGTATTTCATGGGATTATGTGCGTAAAAGCGTGTTTGCGTTGTGTAACAGGAAGAGGAAGCTGAGGACAATGGCTGCAGTCTGAATGATCTGCGGGAGGGTCTTGTAGGAAAGATGTTGGTGCGGAAGTCTGGCCGAGTGCAGCTCATACTGGGACATGTGATACTTGATGTGTCACTGGGAACGTCGTGTGCTTTCCTCCAGGTGTGACATCAGTATACATCCACCTATGTCTGTCTCTTTGTCTCTGTCAGCCCACTTTACACCTGGCATTAAAATGCATTTCTGATATGCACACTGTATATCCAATTTCTCTTTCCCTCACTAAAACACAGATTGTCACTCACAACACTTATATCTGTTGTTAAAAACCGACAGTAAAGTATGTTACATCCAAGCTGCCTGCCAAATGTTGGTTTTGCATGCGCTTCCTGGATGGATCTGTGTGTGAAAGTGTATTACTTACTTGGCTTCTATGTGTTGATTGGAGACACATTTACACTTTGTTGTTTATGTGGCTAAATGCATTTTTGACCACCTCCAGAGCATGTTAATGCCAGGTAAAAAGGGGGTCTTAGTGTCAATGTCTTCATCATCAGCCCACTGCTCTGTTTTTTCATCATAGAATTATCTACGGATTATTAACAACATTTTTGTTAACTCTCCTCCTCCTCCCTTCCTCCTCCTTTTCTCAGGAACTGGTGTCAATTGGGACAGAAGGCCGAACGGGTGATTTGACTGTATTAGGACATATCAAACACAAAATGGTTTGCTCCCCAGACTTTGAGGCTCTCCTGGAGAGCAGCACTTAATGATCATTAGGGCAGGGAAAGACAGAGCGTTCTTCATAGCCTCCTCAAGTCTGAGAGGTGGATTTAGTGGGTTGCACACTATGATTTTGGACATCCTGCACAGTGACAAGCCATGTGGACTGTCCCAAAGGAACTGACATCCAAACCAAGTGTGGTGGCTGTGGATTGCGCTTCAGTATAGTTCCTTCAAGGTGGCTATAACAACATAATGATAGATAGATATATATTAATTAGAAACAAGACTATTTGTTTACATTTTTGTACATGCTTATTTTGTTCATTTTGTGGAATAGACTTTTTATTTCAGATTTCATAAAAGATTCAACGGAGTGCCAAATTTCAGTATTCTTTGTTTCTCTCTGTCTCTCTGGAATGATCTCTAAAGACACGTGAAAACAATGGCCGTTACTGCAAATTGACGTGAATAAATTTGATTTGTGTCATCCCACTGTGTGTTCTTGTCAAATACTTTAACCACAGATATCAGAATCGCAAAATATAATATGTGCAGAGCGAAATTTACCTGCAGGTCGATTGGTGCTGACACATTACAAGACAGGTACACAATACAGGATTGAGACTAGGCGCAGGAGATAATGTAACAGGGCCTTGCATATCATGATGTACTGTATAGCAGCAGCCTAAACATAAAGACACAACATGTATACATTCAAAGCTGAATACATTCCTTGAGGCAAACTATTATTGTATGTGTGTGAGCCTTTGGGGTGCTGCTGAACATTTAATTGCCATCCGGGATGTGGTCGTCACTTCAGCCACTTTTTATAGTATTTAGTATATAGTGAATTTATTCTTGTTTATATTGTTTTTTATTTGCCTCATGATGATCACAGTTCATATTGGTGGTTGTTTGCCCTATGACGATCACCGACTGGAGTTCATAGATATATTGAATATATGTTTGCGGTTCATTTACCCATCTTCACCACCAGGAGTCAGGGCAAAACAGGCATCGCAAAGATCCCCGTTACAGCGAAGGGCTGGACGTCTGAAACGTATCATCAAACCGCCCACTACGTTATCCACCAGATGGAGCTTACGGTCCCACAGACAAAGACAAGTGAGTGAGACACTGCTGCACAGCTGGACACACTAAAGGTGGGTAAAGTATCCAATGCGTGAAACTGCAGGTTAGGTTAGTTAGTAATGTACTTAGTTAATAGTCCATGCATCTTATATTCCATGCACGCCCGGGCGACACTCTATCTGAAGACTGGCGAGCTAGCTAGGCGAGGTGTAGCCCGCTAGCATCTAAAATGTAGCATAGCTAACTAGCTATAAGCTAACTTTAGCTTAGACTTTCAGCCTTCCGTTTAGTTTCACGAGTTATCAGTTTCGCGATCTAACGCAGCGCTTTGGTCTGACTATCACCTGAACCGAATTGACTTTGTGCGTTTAATCAGCTCCTAGCGAGACAACGTTAAACAACTAGGGTGAACTCCAGTGTGATCTCAGCCAGGATGGAGTCTAGCTGTGCCGCTGCACCGAAGGAATGAGGGGCCTCCAGCTCTGTTGTCGTGAACGTATCATGGCTGATAACAGTAACGTCGTTACCACTAACTATCTATTCTCACTGAAACGTCCATGTTAGTCAGCCCTTAGCGGCACCCGTTACTGTGACAAAAATAGCAGCGACATGTTTAGAATGGGTAACGTTACGGTTCATAATCACGTCCACATTTTTGTTTTAACATTATTTATACGTGTTTGGTGTGCAAGAGGTCAGAGAGGACAGCATATAACGACACAGAGCAGCCTGACCCGTTTTGTTTGTGTCTCTTTCAGGTCCATGTGATACTCAGCTGCAGAGCTCCGGGTCTTTTCTAGTCAGAAGAACCAACTGCTGTGCCGAGTTTATTTTGTTCCATTGTTTACATATGTCGTACCAGCTGGAGACTTCTTATAAATGATATCTGCTGCAAGGATCGTGACTAATTTATCACCTTTAAAACCTATCTACCTTCTGGAATTTGAATTCAATTGTGTACTAGAAACCAATGGATGGTGAAAATATCAAAATGCATTGATATTGTCCAAGGGGGCTGCAACATGATGCTCACTTCTACAGAGATTGATTTCTTGGTCAATGTGAGGAGAAGTTCCCCTAAACATCTTAATGAAGGCCTTGCTCTGACAAGAGACTAGGGCCACTCGGGGCCAAGAAGTGAGGCACTGTCCCTCTCCACCAGCCTCAATTTTCAACTAGTTCTTAGCCCATCCTCCTGACTTCAAGATGGGGCTGTTCTTTGACCCCTTTGACAACTTGTTGTGCATTCTCCTGGGAATTTCCTTCACGGTGTGGTTCACCCTGCTGCTGGTCTTCATTATTGTGCCTGCCATCTTCGGGGTGTCCTTTGGCATCCGACGTCTCTACATGAAATCATTGTTAAAGGTCTTTGAGGTAAGAGCTGGTAGCACAACCATCAACTAATTTCTGTTGACATGATGTACTGAGAGAACACAGAGGAATGTAACTGCAGTTTGAGCTGATGTGTGAATGATAAATTATTATTTTTTGGGGGAGGGGTGAATGGTAATCATTTTCCACTGAAGTAAATGGGTTAATTCACTATCGCTAATGGTGCATTTCTGCTTTAGCTCAGTTCCAGGTTGAAAGAATGCTCTGTCTCCCGCTGCTGCCAAACATCCTGTCATTCACCAAACTATAGTACACAAAAGCTGTAGGCATTATTGTTTGAGGACCGCCTGTGTTTGCTCTGGCTCTGCATTTGTTTCCTTCCCTTACAATCAACAGGAGGAGCAGACCTTACTCTTGTCTTTTAGTACCCATACAATCGCTGTTCTATAGACTGGCTGATATAGGTTAGGTCTTGGCCAGAGGGCCCTTCTTCACATGTTATGTAACCGAAATAGTAACCAGTAGTCCAGACCTTGCCACTGTCTGTCATCTCTTGTTGAAATGTTGCTTAAAGTGACACAACTTTAATAGCTAATTTACAATATTCACTGTCCAGAAATGAGTTTGCCTCGCCAGTGAGCGCAGTAGTTGTGCAGTATTATTATTTCAAGAGTTCAGTGTTTGCCATTTAAAGGGCTGTTCACTTTTTTGCTGCCAAATTTCCTGCGAGATGGAACCTGAGTTGAAACCAGACAAGGTTATCTTGTCTCTCTTCATCTGCATTCTCTGGTGTGTCGTAACTGAAGCTGTCATCGCTTTCCAGCACGTCCCTGTGAGAGCAGGGTCTTGTGCCAGAAATAAATGTACCGAAGGGAGATGTGAGGGATGTTCTTGGCTCCCAACTCCAGTAGCTTCCATAAGATTTAGAGAAAAGGTGAAGTGACAGACTGTGAAGCAGAAGGCATGGCAATATTTTTGCCTTATTACTATTATAAATCTCCACTCTGGTTCTATGGTGTTTTGAATGCATATGCCTCTGTTGACCTTTCTTTTGTCTGTTGACTTCTAGTTCTTGCCATTTGTTAAACTCTTAGAAAAAGTAACTTTGTAATCCATCAATTTGAAGAAAATCCCTTTATTTCGTGCTCAGTTTAGCTCAAGGTGTGTGTGGAGTTTAGGGGGAATTAGTATGTAGGGACCCTCTCTTCCACACACAGCTCTTTAGCCACATGGTCCCACTTTACCTTGTTTAAATTCACTGACTCCAGTCTGAGTGCTCCTCCTTTACCTAGCCAAGTCATTACTGTCAACTGCATCTTAATGTGTTGACTCAGTAGTACTACTTGTCGTGACAAGCTTTAGAGCTTGCAGTAAAAGGGAGCAAAACAAAATGCTAGATAGGCTAGTCATGCTGTTCTTTTTTTTTTTTTCAAGCAAAGGTGACCAGCCTGGATCAATCAGGTGGACATATCACTGCAGCAGGCTGAAACCCTTGCATCTTTAAAAAGTCAACTTTTCAGGAAGATAGAAAAACTTATTTTCAAATTGACAAGCATTTTTATTTTCTGTCCAAGGTTTTAGATGGGTTTCATGGGGTCCAGGGTCATTTCAGGGTCAGGGACAATCTGTAAAGGGCTGTGTGTCAGGTTAAGCAAAAACATTGAACATCACCAAATGTGGAGGTTCAGGGTATTAGCATGGCAGCAGCCATATGCTGTAAGCAAACCCATGGCTGATTGCCCACATTTTTAGCATTTTTGCTGGAGTATACACATGCAGCTTCATAGCAGTGTCAGTTGAACCCTGTTACTAATACATACTGAAAATAGATAAATGCCATTTTGATGATTGTTGATAATTACTGGTTGAAAACACTGGTAGCACTCTGATATTAAAGAGTCAGTATGGAGCACATCTTAAGTGTTAAGGTATAGTTTGGGGGTAGTAGCAACTCATCAGTATGGAAATAATAAATCAATAAATAATAAAAAGTGAGTCATTTTATTTTTCATCAGGACATCAGGAGTCAAATTTAAGTCAGTCAGTCATCAGACACTTAACCCCACTACACAATCAAATTGATTCACAGTACTTGAGAAAATATTTGTGTATATAACTTTTGTTTTTTGTATGAAGTAATATCTAAGTAAGTAACAATTCAGTTATTGCGAACATTTAACATAGTTATGAATTTTCACACAACCTTACTGGAACAGTCCTTCCTCGTATTCAACATGGCAGGATGGTCATTTGATTGGTTGTCTCCCCCTGCTGCACCCTCCCCCATTCATGTGCTTGCCTTTCCTACTCCCACGTTCCAGTTGCAGCACTCATTCTTTGACTAACTAGTTAAACAGGGTGATCGATCGGTCACCGATTGAAATGATGCATTTCCTGGGTTACATTACGTCCTCACTGCTACTCAGTGCCTGACATTTGAGTTTTCCCTCCATAGTTTGTCTCGTGGTTACAACCAAACGGCGCCCTCTCACCCTATATGGAGTGATGTTCACCTGTTGTTACAGTCTTGCTGCAAACTGCAGTGGTGAATGCTCATGAAACATTTTGGCAAACAGGCTGCTCTGTTGTGATACTGAAAGACAGCTAACCTGTCAGAACATGGCAATATAGCAGAGTGGATCTATTCTTCTTGACAATACATTGGGTGAATGATGTGGTTATCCTGATTATTCCAGGACTGTAGTAACTTAAACTATAGCAGCAGTTGATGCTGCACACCAAGCTAGGCCTTCTGGGACTGTACAGCATCTTTACATGTTAATAACCCCTTTTTGCTTTCTTTCCAGTGGGCCACACTGAGGATAGAGAGAGGAGCTAAAGAAAAGAATCACCTCTTGTACAAACCCTACTCAAATGGTAAGTTGGGGTGTTTCTCTGCCAGTGTGTGAATGTTCAGTAAGTGTATTTGTTATTGAGGCGGGGATTGCTGACAACACATCCTGTCTTGTGGGCCGCTCCAGCTATCATTGCCAGGGAGCCCACCTCCTTGGAAGAGGAGATCAAGGAGATCCGGCGCAGTGGCAGCAACCGAGACCTGGACTCGGCCTCTGAGTTTGAGATGTCTGACATCTTTTACTTTGCCCGGCGAGGAGTGGAGAGCATCATGGATGACGAGGTGACCAAACGCTTCTCTGCTGAGGAGCTGGAGTCCTGGAACCTGCTGACCCGCAGCAACTACAACTTTCATTACATCAGCCTGAGACTTACGGTCCTGTGGGGGCTGGGTCTGCTGATCCGCTACGGCTTCTTGCTGCCTCTCAGGTATCTGCTCTACCTCCGCGCTAGAGTTAGACTGAAGCTGTTTTGGTTGTTTTATGTTTTATAGGTTGGAAGACATGGCCAGCAGAATAACACCTTGTAGTAGTGATATTTTTTTTTTAAATCTTAAAATTTGCTGATATGTGTCTCCTATGGCTGTATTCATTTAAATCTATCTGCATTACTATTTCCCTGTGCCTCTCTAACCCTTTACATTACCTGTACACGCATTGTGGCTTTATTGCGTGTAGATGAGATTTCCAGTCACAACAGAAGCCTGACTGCTTCTGTTTCTAGTTTTTTTTTTTTTTTTTTTTTTTTTTTGAAAATTTT
>OOFE01003446.1:77055-97928 GCA_900323365.1 Monocentris japonica
TTTTTTTGTGCAAAATTAGATTTTGTGTGTGTGATCATATGAAAAACGTTTCTTTGGAACAAGTGTAACCATCGTCAATGATGTGTATGAAGATATACATTTTGATAATGAGACTTGCAGCTCTATGAAAGATATGGGCATATCGTGAAAAGTCATAAAACCCCACACACTGCATGGCATGTAAGACGGCTCAATAAGAAAAGTAACATTCAAACATTGCCAAATCCAGTCAGTACAGAGAGCGAGAACCACACAAGGGCAGTGACTCAGGATTAAACCTGCCTGGCTCAAGTCCAGTTGCCACTGGGGAGACACATCACACCACCACTGTGCAGACTAGTCTCATGTCTAGCTACTAGATTCACTCACTCAATACTGGTCCAGTTGAGTGTTGGCCTGCACCACCTCTAGCCTGAGACCCTTACCTCTTCTAATGTTTCTGTCGGTGTAATCTTGGCCCAGTTTAATCTGCACCTTCTCCAACCCTGGATGATTGGTTCAGCCAGATTAAGTCGGCCTGCTTGACAGCTTAACCATTGCCTAATGTGCCCTCCTACAGGTTTTGGGGTCTGTAATCAGGGAATATAGAGGATAGCATGGCACTTTGATTAATAACAACATTGCACTGGATAACATTGCTCATGTCCCCTCTGTGTCATTATCTGAATGGTTACTCATCTCAGTTAAAGCTTGTAGTAGAGGAGAATTTTTAATGAGTTGAATTGATCTGGTGTAAGGTTCCCTGGCAGCTTGGTAACCTGTCTGTCTGCTTGTCTGACAGGGTAACCCTGGCCTTCACTGGTGTGGGCCTCCTCGTGTTCCTCACCTCTATCGTTGGGCTTCTGCCGAATGGAAAGTAAGACCAACGGCAAGCCTGTCTTTTATGGAAACATTTTTGGTCGTCTTTCTTACTCTGCTCAGGCAGCTGGATCTGATCATCTTGGATGTCACTGCAGAAAGTCAATCATCTATTTTCCTCCCTGTAGGATGAAGAACTTCCTGAGTGAGAAGGTCCATCTGATGTGCTACAGAATATGTGTCAGAGCTCTAACTGCCATCATCACCTACCACGACAGGTAAGGCGGACCATGGTTGTTCCTTTGGTTGTTGACAAAGGGACAACCATTCGGATTAGTGCAAACATAATGGTAGAGCACAGTTTAGTCAGTTTGACATAGCAGTGTCCAATTCACTGGATTGCTGCATTAGAGCCTCGTTATGAGATCACATTCAACTCATCAAACATCTTAATGTAATAAAGATGTTGCAGGTGACATTCAAAACAAGTTGACAGTGTGAAACCTGTCATCAAGCTACACACCCAAATTTGAGAAGTTGCAACCGCTAACCCACAGAGACAAGCACACAAGTTGAACTCAATTCACCTTTTACAACAAATCTCACCATCTCTAACTTTGGCCTAGATGGCTACAAACCATTTAGATGTCTTTTAAATGGCTACTCGACTTAAAAGTGGTCAGTGGGAGCCTCTTGTGCAAAAACTCGGAGCCAATCAAATTGTCACTTTCTCCTTCACAAGGCCCCATTATCCCATTTTCTCTGTTGATTTTCTGCAGGCCTCTTGGCATTAGCCATAGATGGCTACATGGGATTACATAATGGCAGACGGGGTTGTCTCTACAGAACAGAAATCATGGGAGTTGTCGGTTGCAATGTGAGAGATTAGAGTAAATGTGAGAGGGCAGTTGCTCAAGGCTAGTCACCGACTGTCTACATTCATGTTCATTGCCCTGGACACCGTCAACCTAGGTGAAGCACAAAGCCCTTCAGTCATTACTGCTTTCTCACAAGCAAAGCCGGGGCTGGCCAGCCAGGCTACTGCATTCCATCGTGGAGAGGATGATGCTCGGGGCCACTGAATTCAAACAGCCAATTTACAAACAGTGTCAGTATGGTGAGTGGAACCAAATTAATGATCGTCTATATTTACTGATCCAGGGTTATTTGAAGTGGAGGAAGCTTTTTGATTGAATTGGGTAGAGTGAGAATCATAGAGGAAGATGAAACCGAGAGCTTTTCTGGAAACGATGGCACACACAACAGGAAGTAGAACAGGAAGTTGGTGTTTTGTATGTGTGCCCATAAACGGCAGCATATATCAACAAACTCCATCTTGTGCTGTGTGATGACTCAGACTGCTTGTTTTTAAAGCCTGTGAAACTAAAATTGAATTCATGCTCAAGTGTTGTGGTGCCAGCCATAACCAGGCAGTGCTTCAAGCTTGGGTCTGATCTTTGGGTTGAACTGCGAGAGAGCACAACACAAAACTAGATTTCTGATTAGCTATTTGCATGACGTTAAAGCTTTTTCTCGTCATTGCTGTGTTTAATTAAAAAGACGTTACTAAGCTTGGCGCGTGATTAGGAAATGTGCAGACGGCGGAGAGATTTTCACTAGAATTGTTACGAACTGACACATCATTTTTAGTGTAAATGTGAACCGACGTGTCAAAACAGTCAAGCGCAACACTGCCTTTATCTTAAACTGTTTGAACAACAAACCATAAACAACGAAGCAGAGTGCACTATTGATGACAGACAGAACACTTTAGGATGTGACGGCACATGGGCTCCATCCTTACTCATCATGGCTCTGTGCTATCAAGGACTGGGCCTGTTGTAGCCTGTGTTCCCCTCTAATCTGGGAGGGGCTAAAAATACACAAGTGACAGAAGGAGTGTTGCTCTCCCTTTTTACAGATCAGTAACTCTATCTTTGGAATGTGGACAGAGTAATAAGTCCTGCGTGCCCAGGGGGTCAAACTTGTAACATAGCCACCATGGGTTGCTTTGTTTATCCTACAGACAGGGAGAGGAAATGGAGCAAAGTTTCACCAAAGTTCCATTAAGTTGATGTTTTTTTTGTTGTTGGTCCCTCTTTGTTCTGTACAGCACATGCATTATTTGCGTGTGTGTGCACTCTATAATGGTTTTGACTTTTGCTTGTTTTATGGTTTCCAGGGTCTGTTGAACGTGCATTGTGACACTTTTTGATTTGTTGGAGTTCCCAACTAGCCGCCACTTCTACTGACACTTACTTCCTGTGTTTTGCTTCTTGACAATAAATCCACCAGAAGTAGTTGTGTGTTATATACAAAGTTAACACTCTGCCTGTCCCCATCTTCCCAGTGAGAATAAACCCAAGAATGGAGGAATCTGTGTCGCTAACCACACGTCGCCCATTGATGTCATCATCCTGGCCAGTGATGGCTGCTATGCAATGGTAACTACTCTACCAAAACAGGCTACCAAAACACTGATCACTCTTTCCAAGGCAGCTGCTTGACTGGTGTGATGGCGTTTCTCCTGATATAGATGTGCTATTATTTGCTTGTGTTTGTTTGTGTGTCAGGTTGGCCAAATCCATGGAGGCTTGATGGGGGTCATTCAGAGATCCATGGTCAAGGCCTGCCCGCACGTTTGGTTTGAACGCTCAGAAGTCAAAGACCGACATCTAGTGGCCAAAAGGTAACGTTACAGAATGGGTTTTATCTCTTTATTTCAGTATATTTGGAAGGATTTGCTTTTTTGCCTGAGACAATAATAAACTTGTGGTTGGTTACAAAAGAAATTAAATTCAATTTTGAATGTTACTCCTGCTGGAATTTGGTTAGATTGGTGAGATTTTGTGTTTCTAATATCCTACCTATTTCCTGTGTTGTAGATTGAGTGACCATGTAGAAGATAAATCTAAATTGCCTATTCTCATTTTCCCAGAAGGTGAGTGTGTCCTTTGGTCAGCTGTAGATGGGTAGCCTTCATAAATCAATCCACATTCATGTAAACTTGTGTTATAAATCCCTGTTTAGTCTCTATGTATTTTTTTAAAATATTCTTAATCCCCAGGTACCTGCATCAACAACACTTCAGTTATGATGTTCAAGAAGGGCAGTTTTGAGATTGGCTCCACAGTCTACCCTGTGGCCATTAAGGTGAGGGTGATGTCTTTATTACGCTGTGCATTTTAGCCTCGACCATCCACATGTAGAAAATGTGTATTTTTCCACCCTTATTCAGGCTAATCCATGTATTGATAAATAACTTTGGTGTATCTGATCCTTACAGTATGACCCCCGATTTGGAGATGCTTTCTGGAATAGCAGCAAGTTTGGAATGGTCAGCTACCTGTTACGTATGATGAGCAGCTGGGCCATAGTCTGCAGCGTGTGGTACCTTCCTCCCATGTGCAGAGAGGTGAGACTCCATGAGTTAACACAGTGCCTGAAGTACGGACCGCAGGCCAAATTCCCTTTTGGCCTTCCAAAGGGTTTCAGAAAGACAAGCTATTTGGACTATTTTTTTTTTTTTTAAAGGTTTCATTTTAGGAGTGTTTTTTTTTTTTTTTTTCAATGAAGGGCATACTAACATGCCACAATGACATAAAACCTAGCAAGTGACCTTAACACCCACTTACCACATTTCTAAATTATCAATTTCCATTGTTTCATATGTTTGAGAACTCAACTCTTATAACACTTGACTGAGGGGGTGGCTGTCAAACGTATGTTTTGAACACAACTTTATGTTCACATGTTGTATCAGTAGACACCCATGGCCGAGCGTGAAAGTATGATATTTGATTGTGGTGTTTGTGCACTTGAATTTGAGTTTGGTTTTCTGGGTAACTCTAATGTTGCCCAGTGTTTGCATCTAGAGATGCAAGTTATACCTGTTTTGAGTGTTGTTTCAAATCAGGGTTCATTTCATTGGGACTGAAGGATTAGATGACTTGCAGGATGTAAGGAAACGATGTTCAAACTTGTAAATTGAGTGAATGAAAATGTTACCTTGCTAATATTGAAACTACACTTGTTGTTTAACTACAATTGTCTTTTACTTCAAATTGTAGCATTTCACTAATAATCACAGGATTGGTATAGACAAAGTATAGATGAATCTTGGGGTATATAAACTCTTATTCAGTACACACACTGTGGGGAACAAGGAGGGAGTTGATTGAAACATGATCCGCGGCACCCAGGTGCAGAATAACAGGAAGGAGTTGAGGGCATCCACCCCTTTCCACAATAAAGACCACATGATACTGAGAAGTGAGCAGCCTCAGAGCTCCAGACGTTTTCGGCCCTCTTGATGGCGAAAGTAGAGAAAGGGCAATTATTCACTTTCTAAATGTCAGAGTTGGATGAACACAGTGAGCTGTGATTCAGTCAGTCCTCAGAGCTGCTCTGCCCTTTGATCACATTTTCCACCTGATGCTTGGGATGAAAAATATACACGAGCTAGATAAGATGGCTTAAAGGTTGCCATGCTCTCACAAGTAGTAGCAGCTATAATAGTAATAGTAGAAGAAGTAGTTTATTGATCCCACACTTGCATTTAGCCTTGTAGCATCAGGAACAAAAGACCGCTTGCAGGCCCCATATTTAGACATACAGTTTGTAGTGATTGTTATTAGCCATTTTGTCATGCACTGGATTTTATGATTATATGTGCACTTTCCATTGTGTATTCTATCTTCAGGGAGGTCACTTGTGTCTGATTTTATTTTATTTTTTTCAATTATTATGATTTGTGTGTCTTTGCAAACAGGAGGGGGAGGATGCTGTACAGTTTGCTAATCGTGTAAAGGCAGCCATAGCCAGGCAAGGGGGCCTGGTCGACCTCCTGTGGTAAGTCATACCACCCATACAATTCTGAGGTTTACTGTCCTGTGAGCTTCAATGCGTGTGACTCTGAGCTAATGTATATGTTACAAATAGTCTGTGTCATAGTGTCATACATGCCAAGTCTATGTTACACATTATTTGCTCTGAATTTCATTCATTCTAGTCTCCAAACTAGCTGTAGACTATGGCAAAATTATATCATTCCCCACTAAACGGAGCAATAATTGCTCTCACACACTTCAAACTGTTTTGTAGGGATGGAGGTTTGAAGCGAGGAAAGGTAAAAGATACCTTTAAAGAAGAGCAGCAGAAGCTGTACAGCAAAATGCTGGTGGGAACCCAAGAGGACCGCAGTCGCTCCTGAAGAACCTGTCTGGAGACTGACTGGCTCAGAGACCCACTTGGGCGCCACTGGATAGACGGTCAGCGCTGCTCCCTCCCTACTGGAGTTCCTGGACTGGAGAACTCCCTCTTTGATGTCAACAATACTCCATTTGGCTTCCTCAGTCACTGCCTCAGCCTGGCATGTTCAGTTTGCATCGCTGTTACAGACTGTTCTGAGTCTCCTGTCCCTGGTTGGAATAGTTTGACAGAGGCCGGGCTTGTATTAGAGTGAAAGTAAGGTGCACACAAAGATGGTGTGTTGTCTTCCTTGGTGGCAGTCTTTTGAGGAAAATACTGTATTTGTTGTCTATCAGTAAGTTCCTGTCTTTGTTTGGTAGTTTCACCTTTTTCAGTTGAGTTTTATTATGCTGTTTGTAGCACATTGTGTTAAAGTTACAGAGCTTATTTGACCTGGGACGTAGGACAGTTACTGTAGATACAGCCAGTTTGTTCTAAAGGCAAACCCTGTTACTGAGGTGGGAGATGCATGGCTGGCTTTTACCCAAGATGACTTAGGGCATGGTGCCATGTTTTGTTATATTTCAGATATTTTTTATGGGCTTTTTCCAAGGGAAAAAAATCGTTATATTTTAAGCTTTGTGTTTTACAGTAAGACTTGTATCTGCACATGTGATCAATATAGGAGTTGTTTTACAGATGAGCTCTAGATATCGTCGCTGTTGGGTCAACACCCTGTACCTCCAAAAGTTTTCAGGAACTGAGTAAAAACAGATGTGTTTATAGCTTGATGACAATGCATTTTTGACATTATTATTATTATTATTATTATTATAATATTATGTTTTTTTTTTTTAAATATTATGGTCCTCTCAACCCATAGAGGATCATGTTCTCCTTCAATTGAAGTGAAAACATGAAAATCACCAAGATTGGAGTCAGGAGGTTTTCACACGACAACAGTAATATGTTGTCTTTGTTTCTGTGCTATTTTCCGTGGAATGTGTAAACTATCACATTATGATGTGGAAATCTTCGCCCAATGACTGTGATAGGGTTTTTTGAATCATTGCTGATCTTCCTGTCCCAGCTAATATGCAACATAATTTGAATTTACAATCCCATCTTTAACAAGTATTATTTTGGGATGCTCTCAGCATCTTCCTCGTAGGCCCGATGGCACACATGAAGAGATGTAGCATCATGATTATTACAACAGACTAAAACATGTTTATAATTACAATCATCCTCTTATGCTTTCTAACAGGCTTCTCATCATGTTTTCATTGGAATCCTGCTCACTGCAGGGAACATCTTGTCAAATTCAGTTTCAGTGACCTCTAAAGGTTGTCGTCTTTTTTCTTTTTTTTTTCCCACATCGATGCTCTTTCTCCTACTTGGCAGCCTCTTCAAGGAGGCGCCAAGGAGAGAGAGTGCAGCTGTAGTTTTGGAGTCCCTGTAGGCTGTAGTTGAGGAAGATGGTGGACAGCCTTTGTTGTTTTCTCCTTAATGGGGCTCTCACCCCTCTAGAGTTTGCTGTATCGGGGATAGCCATTTAGATGGTGTCAAATCCGTTCAACAAAATAAAAGAATGTGACTCAATCTGTGAATGTGTATTTATTTTCAAAAGTACTTTTCACACAAATGTGTCAATCCCTTCCAGTTTTTCTCAGATGTATTCACAAAAGGGTTTTACGACTCTCACTCTTATGATGAAATATATGAAGCAAGCAGACAGTTGTCGGGAGGATGTGGGTGAACAGCATTGCATTTTATCCTGCACAGATCAGTGTTTGCACATGTTTTTACTCAAGTAAAAGTGCAGTTTCTAGGGAATTTCATAATTTTATTCCCCAACTTTTTTATAAGTGTACTTATTCCTCTACATATATTAAAACATGCTGTTTGTAGTTGCATTGAAGGAATTTGTGTAGTATCCAAAATACAATTTGTTAATAAAAATTGATTTCAAATTAGTCCACTTAGCAGTTACAGCAAGCATAACTGGTCACTTCCTCACTCTGAAATAAATTATACTTACCATGTAAGTTTGGTTTACTATAAATTCCATTTAAAGTACACTTATGGATGATTCTACCACTTGCATCAGAGGATTTCAGCTGAAGAATTGGGGTACTTGTTCCTCCACTGGCTGTAACACCATTCTGTTGAGAACCTATTGCTTCACAATATATTAATTAATTGTGTTTTTGGTCTAATCAAGCACAAGTAAGTTTCTCTCTAAGTAGTCAGCAGTTTTGCTCTGCAGTGCTTTTTTTGGCTCCTAACCCAGTTACCCACAGTGGGCAACACAGTTCCTGTCTAACTGATTTATCATCCAGTAGGCAGGGGGCCGCTAGTTTGGGGTGAGAATTGAGAGCTCTATATTCTACGTTATGTAATGATCCTCTAGATGACCATGCACTTAGAAACAAGTTGTCCAGCTGTGATGACTTTTGATAGATGTGAGAGCACCTCATTCTGCTGAGGCCTCGTCCAAAACCCAGGCTAATCCTGGGTGAAACAAACTGCCTCAGTCGCCTTTCAGAGGGGTTTCCCTTTTAGGTGGCTTTGTTTTTACCTGGTGATGGACAGGGCAGCATTCTTTTGCTTCTCTGTG
Organism: Monocentris japonica; assembly: GCA_900323365.1. Taxonomy (NCBI): domain Eukaryota; kingdom Metazoa; phylum Chordata; class Actinopteri; order Trachichthyiformes; family Monocentridae; genus Monocentris; species Monocentris japonica. Next base: position 85,664 of record OOFE01003446.1, read on the forward strand.
TTGCAATAATTTCAAATGGATCTATTGACAAGGGTGAATAAAGCACACAATGCTCAGAGGAGGAGTAAGAGGAAGCAGGGAGAAGATCTCAAAAGGTTGGCTGTGTAAACCATGCCATGGTTGAACAGCTCACTACCAGCACTATGGAGAGCCAGAGTTCGGCCTCCAGCCATCTTTGCTTTACCCTCGGCTGGTAGTCGCCTGCAGGCCTCCAGATCCACCCCCATCTACTCAAAAGAAATGTAGTAATATTGAGGTATTAAAGCTCTATGGGGCCACTGTGTAGAGAGAACACTATTGCAATTTTGTTTTGCTATTCCAGTGATCTGAGGATTGTTGGGGAAAGAGGAGCAACAATTGTAGGTTATGTGTACAACCACTAAGAAACTGGTTATAGGTTGTGTTCATGCAGAAGAAGATAGGCAGGACTTTGTGCAAGAGCAGTAAATGGGCTGTGCTGTTGTTGCCATGCAGGCATAGGTAATGGTAGTGATTACTGATGAGCACACACCCAAGATAAGACCATTCCAGCTGAAACACGAAATACTCGCTAGATCTAGAATAAAAAGGGACAACAGCAGTTTTATAGCAGAAGCAAACTGTCATTGTAGAAAGGTAAATCTATAGATACAATTAAATTTAACAAATTCACTTAACCCTGACTATAATTATAAATTATATATCCCTTTAGGGTCTATAGTGTGTCTGTGGTATTCAATAGTGAGATTATAATAACCTTACCCTACTTTTCTTTAATCTCCTATGGGCTATGGTATCACTATAATACACCACAGGGACCTCTGTGGTGCTCTATATTGAGTATGTTGTATTTTATATATATTTTTTAATATCGTATGGTGTTTTATATAATCTTAAAATATTCTTACTATTAGACTTACTATTTGCTGTGATATGTGTACAGTACCCTTCTAAAATGTATAACAGGACTACAATATAGTTCATTGTCGTAAGGGTAAGTGCAGTACAGAAGGCTGCAGTAGCATTTCCTCAGGTAGGCCACACACACTATGTGAACCACATATCTGATTAGTTTCCAAGTAAGTTACGTTGCATGACTGCGGTGTACTGGCCACGACGTACAGTCTAAGTGGTGATAAAAACTTGACAAGGAAGACTGTAATTGACTGCACGCAGCATTTGGGCGGAGCTCCAGAGTTCATAACATAACAGCATTGACTGTAAACGGCTCGGCGCCGTGGTTCTGTCTCTCACTCTCTTTGTGTGTGTGTCTGTCTATCTGTCCAGGCAGCAGCTGCACCATCCCGGCGTTAAGCCAGCTAAGAACCTACTAGTCCAATTAAGCACGAGGAGCGACGGAAATCCACGCGTTTGTTCCCACCGCTCGCTTGCTCGGGTCGACGATGGAGATGAACGCTGCTCCGGGCGCGCGAGCACGACGTGAGAGCCCGAGCCCGCCATCAACGATAGACGTGGACAAGTTGGAATAAAAGCGAGACACGGTCAACGCGATACTGATGTACTTTATTTTTTAGTAGTTTATCAGTCGCGGTTTATACTTCTAGAGCAGACCTAATCTCCTGGAGAGTAACGTTACAGGCCTTGGACGCACGTCATTTGGCGACGCTGCGGAGTTTCCTCGGACTATTTCTGGAGGTGGATCATTATCATGGAAACGTACACCGATGTGTTGCTTGTCACTGCCAACGTCGGGTCACTCTTTGACAATGTGAGTACGAAAGAAAAATAAACGCAGTTGCAATCCTCGGTTAGAATAGCGATGCTGTGCGTGGTTTATGCGTAATGTTATTGTTAGTTATTAAAAGGAATTGGTCCTAAAGGCCCGACTGCACTATAAGTTTCGCGTCGTACGGGCCCCATTACCCCTCTTATGCATCGTTTTTGGCTGTACATCTCAGGCCACAACAGTTAAATAGGAGTATGGAGAAGTATCCTCCTGAATGGGTCAAAGCGGACGCCGTGGACGCGCGTAATGACCTGTTGTACGCTAATTCTAATTAACTGTCTATACCAGCTTAACTACACAGCCGGGAGTTATCCTCGTGCCTTACCTTTCAGTAGCATTTGGCAAATGGATCGTGGATAATCTACCGTCGGATAAAAACCACCCACGAGTTAGAGTTGAGATTTCAAACAGCAATATAGCGCGCATTAAAGGCCAGTTCAAATCTATTGCCGGTGGAGTGAGACGCGCAGGTTTCACGCCTCACATGACCCGCTCCCACTCCGAGCCGACTAAATCCAAGGCTATACCCGCTTTAGGACCTTGAGTCTTTGGAAAACTGACATCCATCATGACGTTTTGCAGCACTTTTGACTCTGTTTACCCCCTGAAGGCCTCTGCTAACTCGTCTTCATTTAGCTCTTACCCTTCCATGACTTTTACATTGGGTGAAAAATCACTATAATATTCCCACAGGGGTCTTACAGTGTGTCTGTGGCACTCATGAGTGACGTTATAAAAACCATATCATAGTTTATGGTATTTTACATCTCATATGTTGTCACTAGAATAGTCCTATACTATATATAGGCTACTATATATAGTTTATAGTTTTCGTGAGTTATTTGTATCCTTATAAAATGTATAATAGGATTACTAGAGTTTTTTCATAAGGGATTAAGCAGGTCAGGAGGTTTGCCTTGTTCTAAAATATTAATAAACATAAGTGTAGTACTTCTTAGTTTTGGGCTAGGCTGTCAAAAACATTCAGACATTGCATGGGGGAGGAGGGAGCTTACACTCATGGAAATTTGGCTCAGGACCATGTTTCCGGTTACCGTATCTGGTACCAATGAAAACACGTTAGATCTCATTGTGGGAGATATCTGTAAACAGATGAATATCTTCCCTGGAGACCTTGAGCTTTTCTACTTATTTTGCCTCCCTGATTTCAATAAACAAACACTTCTAAACATTCACCCAGTCTCCAGGATAAGGGCAAGACCTTAAGCACATCACAGGATAAATCCTATTGCTTTACAGTGCTGCCTGGCTGAGTCTTCTGTCAAAGAGGTTAAGGCAGTGAGACAGTCAACTGGGCTGATTCTGCCCTGATGAGAAAGCTAACCTGTGCCACCAGTAACATTTCTATGGCACATGATAGTAGTATCCTGGAGATAAGCTGTTGTTGCTGATAATAAAGACCAATTGAATTACGGAACCAGTCAAGACTTTGGCTTGTCTGCTCAAGTTACACAAAATTGGTGAGCTCTGTTGTAAAACTTATGCAACTTATTTTTGTATTTTTACAATGTAATTACTATGTAATGGCAAATCAATGACATGGATAGATATTATGCTAGAGCCTTTTGTTATTGTTGAAATGCAAGGTCATTATTGGAGCTGATCATTGCCAATCACACTGGTAGGGCAATTAAACCAGTCTCCCCTGGAATTATTAGAAAGCCTGGTGCAATAAAGCCTGACTTGTTCACCATGTACGATCCAGAAAAGATTTCCATACCTTGTTTCTCTCAACGGGCATGATGGAACAATGCTCGTATGGAGGCTGTTCTGTCTCACAAGACCTCCGTCGCTAAGCATGCCTGGGCTTGTTGCCTTAGAAAATAAAGGTTTTTGCCACAGAAAGAAGCCCATTGCAACACAACAACAGAACTATTATGGCATACAGTTTTTTTCTCTGGATTTTGAATGTCAAATCTATTATGTGTTTCAGGAGGTTGATATATTACCCGCATCATACACCCATCAGAGAGATGCGGGTTAGAGTTTCATTCCATGACTATATTATTCCAACTTATGATCTTCAGTATCACGTCGCAGATTAGGAAAACCCTGTATGCAGTTGCTGTGTGAGCTACACCTCTAAACAAAAAAAAATACTCAGTATGTATGTCAATCATTGTCAAACCTCTCAATTCCTTTCCAGTGGATGAGAGTCAGTGGACAGAGCCGATGCCGTCGTCCCGTGGGGAACATGAGCACACACAAATTGTGTCGGCTCCCAGAATTACACAAAAGGTGCCCTTCAGGCTACAGTGGCTGAGCTGCAGTCAGCCCAGTCACACTGCCATGCAAATACACTATGCAAAGCCATTGCTCAGCTAGTATGAATCCACCTGGTCCAGGAGAATGACTCCCCGGCTTCAACAGGAGGACACATGACTCTGCATGCCCGCCGGTTCCCTGGGGCTTTTAGGATATGACGTGTTCAAATGACCAGCTTGCTGACTTGATGTACCAGCTGTATGTGATTTATAGAGCTGAGTTAGAGAATAGCTGACTGGTATGATCAGAGAAGCCTTTATTGTTAAAGTTAAGCCTTATACCTAGGACACAAGAATATTTGTTGCACCCATTGTCTGGAAGCGATAGCTGTGGCGGTTGCTTGTCATGTTTGCGATTTAAAAATTGAAGTTTATTCTTCTGTTGAGTTCATTGCAAGTTGTTCTGGATAAGCTACACTAGGCAACTTTACATGTTTGCGGTTCCAAGTGGCAGGGAGAGATAACTGAAAATATCTAACGTTGGTAAGTCCGGTGCTCACTTGCTGCTGTTTAGGAGACACTTTTGGATTTTGCACTTAAGTTTCCATGTGTCACTTCCTGTGGGCAGAGAAGTGTCAATACCCGTCACCAGCTCTTCTCCGTTGCAGCCCCACGTTGTGATCGGGTGTATTTTTACATAAAAATCAAGCCTAGTGCAGTTTCAATGCCAAAAATGTAAATGGAAACGTACCTGTCATTCCTACCAGGGTAAGGCCTGCTCAGTTAAGCTCATGCATGTTTGACAGACCGTGGTTTGTAAGGTTTGCTTTGCTCATGCATGCTTTATAAACTCAGCTGTCGAGCGGTTATGCATTATTCAGCCCACCTTTAGGAACGATGACTGCAAAGGTGGCAGGATTATGATAGATGCAGCTACACTTGTGCATATGATGACACATCCTGGAGCTCAAATGATTCTCACTGTTTGTTTTGACTCACTTGGTGTCACAGATGGGTGGGGTTCGCCACATTGGACAACACAATGAGTGCAAGAACGTTTACACAATCACAGGAAGGGATTTGAAAATCAGTTCACAATCGTTTTTTTCTGTTACTGACAACGTGCTGACACTATCTAGTATTTGACCTACATCTGTCAGTGGGTGGTGTGTCTCAATATATGATTGGGGACTCTTGACTGTTTGCTACAGAATGAAACAGGCCTGAATTTTCTTTTTGTCACTTTGTAGGTGGGTGAGATTCAAAGTGAGTGGCTACGTGAATTCTATATGGTGAGTTTGGCTTTCCTGCTTGATGTCAACCATGTGCTCGTCCCTATAAATACTACCTGCTACTGAATGATACTGTAGATGCGCAGCGGTGAGATTCATCATTATGTGAAAAAGAGCACACTATTATGGTTTTTCCACTCATATTTGCACAGTATCATATAGTATTATATATTTTTGTGCACATTCCGGTTCAGTTTAGACACAAGTGTGTTACATATTTAGTACTGACCCACTTTCAAAGTGTGCTGGTAGGGATGTCATCATTGCATTGGTAACATGCAAGTGACATACATAACTGCTCAGTGTTCCTATGGAAACCTAAATTGTGCTGATGCTATACTGTGCCATACCCATAGTAGGCCCAGTTACAGGGAGGAGTAGACATCTCCCTGTAACGCACATTGCTGACACTCTGTGCTTCTCAGTATCAGTCCATGACACTGAAACGGTGACCCCAGTGAGATCTGATTCCTCTGTTTCACAACAGACTGTCCACAACTACAAGCCACAGTTCATCGCCCTGCATCTCCAGGAGGTGGGAGGGAAGGACTACATGGTCAACATGGGCCATGCAGAAGACTTCTTTTGGTAGGATTATTGTGCTACTAATAGTCCATGTTGTGCAATAAAGTCAGTTTGTTCCTGTACAATGTTTGATTTTATAACAAACCTTCTAAAACAATCGTTATGAGTTGTATTTCATATTTCACAATGTTTAGCCAATGTGGAACTGCTTCCTCAAATTCCTCTAATCTAATCCACATCCTCATGAGAAACATTTTTTTGACGGAATTATAAGAACACCTGTTTCTTGTGTTTGACTTCAAGCGTACATCACAGAAATTAGTTCTTTTCAGCTCCATTAGCTAATAATCGCCTTCTTGTTTGCAGGAGCATTGAGTCAAGCGAGGAAATGAAAGACTTTGACAGGGTCTGCATCTATGTGGACAACCAATTCCAAACAGAGGACAGCTTCACGGTGAGCACCACAGGAAACCAGGCTCATTCAGAGTAGTTCACCTCTGTTACCGCTAGATGGGGTCCTCCTCCACATTAGTGTTCAGAGGTGGTTGGAGGCCTCTAATGCACATGGCTGTTGGATATCATTTGGACTGAGCAGCAGGGCCTGGTAGACTTCCTTGTAGTTGAGGTTCTGCGCTATGGTGCCTTGAGGTCATCAGTTCAATACAGTCCAAGTTGTCTGGGCCAGAATGGAGATTAGTAGGGTACAGGAGGTACAGTATACCAAAATACATTATTTACCCTTTTTAGTTTATGTTGTCATTAGTGAGTCAGTCGCCGCTTTATGTTTATTTTATTTATTTAAATCAATGTATTAACTCTGCCTTCTGCCCAGTGCATGCTGGGATAGGCTCCTAATCTGTGCAGGTGAGATAGAAATAAAACCCAGTGGGTTTATGAAGCATCCCACCTCAAACCAAACAACAAAAGCAACTAACCAAACAAACAAACAAAACAACAAAAATTAAAGTAAAAAGATAAAAAGACAGTAAAAAGATTTTGACAGCAGATTCAAGTTCACTACTGCCTTTTTATGGCTGGTGTGGAACCAGTGCGATAGAGTAGGAGGACATTGAGAATTGAGTTAGATGCTGAAATCAGGTGTGCATGTTTGGTGTTCAGACAGGGACTTTCTGCCTGCCTGTTTCTCGTGTCTGAGCAGGTGCTTGAAATATAATACAAGGTGATAGTTTACACTGTCAGAGCGTAATAGGCACGCTTCCTTTTGCATTGTGATCTGAATGTCTTTCCATGACCTGGGAGTTTTGGGATGTGTTTATGTTACACTGTTTTTTCAGTGCTTGGGCTGCATACAACTAGGCCGCACTGCACAAACTCAAAGCAGGCGAATTCCCATAAAACCGCAGCTTTCATGTAAGTGACATTGATCTCGAAGACATAGTATGAAACAGTGTGCTGTTATGCTGTGGTAGTTACCTAGTGTAGGCACAGACAGAGGTGAGGTGTTTAAAGACAGGTTTGTAAAGTTACTCATGGCACTACCCAGGTCTCATATCCCCATCTATCCTTTAACCCCCAGTCTCTCATAGCTGCAGTCTGAGCATGTTGCTCTCCATGATACTAAACTGCCATTATAGAGCTGCTGGGAAGCTTTTTGGGTTATGGGCTCAGCCTCAATCTCCACACCTGTCAAAACCATTTTTATGCCATGTGCTGTGTCAATGTAGAACATTGTTCGTAACAGCTTCATCGGCAGTTGCTGCTGCTCAAATTCTGTCCTGATTGGGCCCAACCCTTAGCTGAGGAAAGTGGCTGAGTATTTCTAAAACTATTAACCCTAACTCCTCCCAGGTGATACCCCCATACTGGGCTTTTGACAGTAGGGGTCAATGGTTGTGTCTGTAGACTGAGGTGCGTGAAGTAAAGGGGAAAGTCAATGGCCAGGTGTGGGGGAGACAGGCCAAAGTCAATACATTTAACTCTAGATTAAAACTATTGATCCCAGCCCATTTGTACACAATAAATAAAGCGTGAGGGGGGTGGCAGACAGCTGGGACTGTTTTTCCCCTGTGCTGGAGCGGTTGCACCCTCCATTCCTTGCCCTGAGAGGGTTGCAGCCCCCCCCCCACCCCCCATGCCTCATTCTCATTTCGTCTGTGCCAGCTGCATTGATTTTCAATTTGTTTCCCATGGCTGCGGATCATCAGTTATATGGCCAAGAGAGAGTTTGGGGGGGTTCTCTTTTCAGAGGGGCTGCAGCAGCAGAGGGGGGCAGACTTGCATGCATTCCCAGTACAAATGGTGTTTTGATAAAAAATCACTTGTAAGTCAATATTTTTTTATTAAACTGTGCACAAACCTGATTGATGAAGATAGGTGTTTGGCAGAGTATGTGGAGGAGAATATCTATCTGTGTGCGTGTATGTGTGTGTGTGTGTGTGTATGTGTGTGCTTTCCTGTGTGCAGGAAACATAACGCTGTTACCGATCCAGCATAATCCAAGCCAAACGTTTACTGAGCTAGCTATGAGAATATAGTTCCTCAATTACAAGGATTATAGTTGTGTAATAGTTATTCCCCATGTAGCCAGGTGGTTTTTAAACTGACCCCTCCAGCCGGGTCCGACTGCAACTCCTTGGCCGTGCTCTAACCTCACGCCCTTAGTTCGGACAAGTTGGTCACTAATCGCTGGTCACTGGGGCCGGCCACGGGGACACTTCCATCCCATTAAATGAGGATGACTTTGGCACTGAAGATGAATGGTCTCTTCAGGGAGAGATCTCTCATGCTGGGACTGAGGTGTAGGGGGGGGTGTGGGGTGCACCGTGGTCCGTCACGCCCCAGACCCTCTGGGCTCCGGCTGATTTTTCTTCAGCCCCCAGTCACAGCGGCGGCGGTGGCAGACAGCAGGCCTACTGCTTAATACCTTTTAAATTGTTTTAATTTTCTGTCTTTATTGATCTCTCAGGGCATGATTAATCAGATCAGTGGAGCAGGCAGTTAGTACATTAAAAATTGTCAGCCCACGTCAGGGATGATTGGGTGCTAAAGTGCGTGTGTGTGGTTGTGTGTGTGTGTGTGTGTACACTGTGTACGTCTCTATTTTTTAAACTTTCATATACGTCGTGTTCGTGACACAACATATCCGTGTCGTCTGACTTTAGTACGAGGAGATTCTTCCAGTGGATGTTCGTTGCAGCATTTCTTTGAAACGTTTTTGCAAGAAATGAAATGATAATTTTAGTCAGTTTTTTTTATTGCTGCTTTCTTAGATGAAACTTTGACAACTTTGTTTTTTTGCTGCCAGGTGCAATATCAAACGTTTCAGTTCCTTCTTTCTCTCCACAGGCTTTGGGGAATATGTACTTCATCCACAAGGCACTGAAAAACATCTACCAGTATGATTTTAACGGTAAAAACATTCCTCCCTATCTGTGTGACATTTTTATTGACTCCAAATAACAAATTCACTTGTGATAGATTATATTAATTTCTGCCTTGAATATGGGGATACTTTTAGAATACAAACAAACCACTCCCTTTGCTATCGAATCGTTATTTTAATTTATGGCTCATACGAAGAGTGCATGTGGCATACCACCGCCAAGATCCCTGTCACGCTGTTTTTTTAATAGCAGGGATTGTAGGACTGGAATCTGTTGAAAATCACAGTTTGATGGCCACCGCTCTTGGCAAGATATTTTCAGAGAACCTGAATTTAAAGTGGAGCTGTTATTTTCCTGTTGCATAGTCCAGTCACGTTAGGCATGAAAAAGCTCCTCAGAAAAGCTTATGGAAGGACCATAAACATCCTGGAGCTGCCACTCGCTGTGTGGCCCAAGCCGATTGGTGCTCACCAAACACAGTCTAATGGCTTGCTTATAGATCCTCTCATCATGTATGCCGCTCTGATGAGGTTAACACCAGTTTATTGATTACTGTTTGCATGTTTTCTCACTCTTTTACCCTTCACGCCCCTCTCTTTCTCTCTCTCTCTCTCTCTCTGCCTGTCTCAGTTAAGGATTTTAAAGCAGTGTCGGGGCAGAACAGGTATGTTGGCTCCCTGGACGGGGTCACCACAGTGGAGAAAGAAAAATTCCCAAAGAATTTCTGGCCTGATGTGAGTATGTATGTGTGAGTGCGTGCATGTTTATGCCTGCATCCGCGCGTGTGCATGTGTGTGTGCATGGGGAGGAGTACGGGTGGGCCAAAGGGAGATGTTGGGACAAATGAGTCTACTGGGGTTGGAGGGGTTGTCTGCTTATTCTGACAGGGAGATGAGACAAATTATGTGAAAGAATCAATAATTACCAGTTCGGCCCTCCAATGACACAACTCACTGCTGTTTGGAGAGTCATTCAAACATCTCTGTGTGGTGTGTTGCAGTTCAAGTGGTCCAGAAAGGGCTTCATGAGGACCCGCTGGATCATACACAACCAGTACGTACCGTATCCTAACGCTACCTTCACCACTTGACAGACACCAGCCAGGGTTAGCCTCAGTTCACTTTCATTTCAGTCAATTCAGCCAGCTGAAATTTCGATATGAGAAGGTTTTCATATTCTACATATTAGCACCGTTAGGACCACAAGGAAACCCGGTGGTCAGAGAGATAAACCAATATGAAGTCAGCATGTCCATCCCTGCTGTGGCTGTTAAAGTGCTCTGAAAGTCCTGACATGAACAAATTAATAGCTGTTTTAACTACATGTTGAATTGAGAGTGAGCTGACTCCAGAGCTGGAGTTGGTTCAGGTCTCATCCCAGTGATTACTCACTGCTGCTGCAGTGGCTCAAACTTTAGCACACACCTTCTCTTTTCACAGTCACTATTTGTCCTCATGTGTGAGTGTTAAACAAAAAGTTTAAATTCATACAGTTCAACTAGCTGAACCAGTGCTCAAAACTTCCTAGAAACTTAAGTACTTGTGAAGGAGTTTTTTTTTCATTAGTAAAAGAATAGATGGTCTTATTAACATTTTGAATTAGGAAGAACTAGGAACAATTACTCACTGCTGCTGTTGCAGCGGCTCAGCAAACAGCCTATGTTTTCTGAGTACCATAGTCACTATTTGTTCTCCTGTGTTGTTAGCTGGGGGTGTTAAACAAAGGGAACCCAGAACCTGTGTGCCACAAAATCATGCTGTGAGTCAATACAGCTCGTGTGTTCGATGCACATTAATTGTTTTCCAGTGACAGCTAGAGAAAAGGAGCAAATGCTCGGCACAGAAGACAAATGTGCCTGTTTGTGGACTAACATTACCGCAAGTGCACTCACTGATAAGTAAGCTCTTCATAAGTGACACCCCTCTTGGCACACCCACACACATGCACACACACACATACACACACACACATACGCTCACACACAAAATATGGTGATATGTGGCAGATGGAGGAAGAAAACAGGAAACCTTCTCACAAATCTTGACTTCTATCTGATGTGTAAATAATGTGTGTGTGTGTGTGTGTGTGTGTGTGTGTGTGTGTGCGCGCCCTTCACAGAGGTCTGGACCTGGTCAATGTCCACCTGTTCCATGATGCCTCCAACCTCATTGCCTGCAACTCCAGTCCTTCCATCTACTCAGCCAACCGCAAAAACGCTCTCAGACATGTCATCAACAGGTTCGATTTCCAACTGCACTCAATACGGCAAACACAAGATTTTGAAGTGTACGGGAGAATACATATTGAGTTTACGTGCACACAGACTGTTCTTAGCACTGCCATAGAAAGAGAGATGGATCGCAAACACTAAAAAAATATCTTGACAAATCATTTAGGCTTGAGCTTCTAAATCTTGGTTTGCTTAAAACAAATGAAACAAGCTGCAGATAGGATGACTTGATTTAATTCAAATTCAATTTTCAAAATTACGTGATATGTTGAAATGAAGCAGATCAGACTTTACTAGTATCAGGATAATGTCACTTAACATTTCTTGAAACAAGTTGGTTTGCATTGGAATTATCTCCCTGCATTGGCAGATGTTTTCACTTGTTTTAAGAAAAAATATTAGTTTTTGACTGGAGTTTGACTAGAGTAAATTACTTATATTTTTTTTAAAGTATCCTGGGTAATATCAGTATATCCCAGCTATCCTATTCAGGTTTCTAATAATCTGGATATCCTGGCCTGCTGTGAACAGGGTATTCCTGAAGTTTACAAGAGCTCTGGAGCAGAATTCCTGACTATCCTGACGAATACTGTAATATTTATATGCATGCATACACACTCAACGGTAGTTGCAATAGGGAAGAAGATCCCAACATGTTGATCTATGTGATTCACTTCAGTACCATTTCCTTCCAGGATATCAGACAGCAGCTACACCCCCCTGCCTTTCTTCCTGTTTGGAGATTTCAACTTCCGCCTGGACACGCTTAGTCTGGTCCAGGTAAGTCATGACCTGCACAGACGGTGTTGTGTTGCCAATTAGGGCCAGGTGATCAGGAAGTGTGTTGCCCTGGTCATTTGACACTGACCCTAGACTGTGTTTGTGTGTGTGTGTGTGTGTGTGTGTGTGTGTGTGTGAACAGC
>OOFE01003446.1:97948-109386 GCA_900323365.1 Monocentris japonica
GATCAGGAAGTGTGTTGCCCTGGTCATTTGACACTGACCCTAGACTGTGTTTGTGTGTGTGTGTGTGTGTGTGTGAACAGCACCTATCCACCTCAGCAGACGTGCAGACTGTGAAGAAGGACAGCAGCAACGAAGTGGAGAAAATCATCTGTGAGGAGAAAGACAACGACCACAAGGTGATTGCAGCTATCTGCCAGTAAGAGGACGACCCCGTGCTGTTGTTTAAGGTCCTGATTTCACTGTGCCTGCTACCGTTTCACCCACAGGTTCTGCTGCACATTGAGGCCAAGCTGTTTGCCTACCTGCACCAAGCAGTCTTCAGGGAGGACAACGGCAAAGCAGTGAGAACACAATCTGAACTTTCACCCACACTGACCAGAGCAGCGACACCACAGCCTCTCATAGAGACTCTTTGCTGTGACTTTGAGCTACAATACAACAGACTGCCTAGCAACAATCTGCTGTGTCTTTGTTAGAGATTTTAGATTAAATCCTATCAGCGGAAATAAACTCCTATTAATGACAATAGACTTATCACCTTGTGCAACAAATACAAATTCACAGCCCAGAGGTGAGCGAAACTGAGATAGTTCACGTGACAGATAGATAGTGACTGAGATAGATAGTGACAATAAACTGTTTTTAGGCGCTTGCTGCAGGTATAAAAGCTCTTGTTGCAAAATGTCTTACATTATGTATTTAGAGATATCCCATTGCTCTAATCAGTAATCCCTTCTAACCCCCAGCTTTTGAAATACGACAAGGAAGTCACAGCCTTTCATGATGTCATTAGGGAAGAGGAAATCCTGTTTCCACCCAGGTGAGAATCCCAGCTGAGTTACTGTAGACCCCAAACCCCGCCATTTTCCCCTATATGCATTCGAACACTTAATCTCTCTCTCTGTTTCTCTCTCTCTCTCTCTCTCTCTCTCTCTACCTCAGTTACCCCTACAGTGAAGAGTACACTAAACCAACCCAGTACATGAACACTCGCTGCCCCTCCTGGTGTGATCGTATCCTCATGTCACACACTGCCCACGAGTTCATCCACAGAGTCAGTCGATGCAACTTATTATTGCTTATTAGTGTCACGTTCTGTTGCTGCAATATTCTTAATTCTGTCTAGACGACATAAACATTGGCTTTTCTTTCCAGAGGGATGACGGTGAGAAGAGTGTGGTTTACAACACACTGGGTCCTAATGTCTGTATGGGAGACCATAAGGTAACATGTTGAATAAACATGCATGTTGTGCAGGAAAACAAACAACCCATACGCAGCAAATGAATCTAACTTGTATTTTTATTGCAGCCTATTTTCTTGTTTTTCGCTCTGAAGACAAATGGCCATTGACTTGGATCCCTCTCAATGGTAAGAGTATGTGAGTGTGTACTGCGCTGTATGTTGTCTGCTGTCTAGTCTGTGTATACGTGTGTGTGTGTGTGACGAGTCCAGAGGGGGGTCAGTGTATAAGAGCGATCACAGTAATCTTTCCCGGCTCATGGGTCTCGTCCCCAGAGAGCCATAACCCAGCCTGGCCCAGTGGAGTGGGGATATGAACTAAGATGAAGTGCCTCCGGGACACGACCGTTCCTTTGTGCATAATGTAGTTGGACCTTCGGTGATCAGCACTTTTCACTGATCTATGTCTATTGAATCCTCTCCACTGCCACTGTGGCTACACCAAGTGCAATGCTGGTCCGCTTTTCATTAATTACCAGATGGACGGTCAGCCAGAGAGACATACGTTGTGCCGGCCGGGGTATTGGCATTTTTACGGCTGTGATTTTGTTTTGCTGCTGTTTAAATGGCTTTATCAAAAGATGGACCTCTTTTTCATGAGGGTTCCTCTTTGGAGATGGATGAAATTCAAGCGTCGGAGGGACTTAAAGGTGTCGAGGAGTTTTTCAGTTGAACATATTGAGATTTTAGTCCAATCCATCAATAACCTGCATGTTTTTTGCACACATACCCTTTTAACATTTTAACTTTCAGTCAAACTACAGAGTAAAGAATGACGTAGAAATAAACTCATGTCATTAGAGATGTAACTATTAATGTGTGCAGCTAGGCCATTAATAAGCAACATAACAGCTTCATTCAGCTGCACACAGGGGAGCAGTTAGCTTCTATTATATGGGAATTTGTTCTGTCAACGCCAGTGTTCAGCAACATTTAAACAAGAATAATTGTTGGCCTGCATAACTTCTATAGGTGAATGATTTGATGAATAACAGCTTGGTATTAGTGGTTAGAGACCAGAGGACACGGTTTCATGCCTCTAGAGCAAGACACTGAATCCCCCCGTTCCATCTCCTGTAGGCCTGACTGCACCATCCCCGGAGGCCCTGGCCCACTGCAGTATCAGCACTAGAGGGTAAACAGTACGATGGCTACCCACCACATCCTCACCTCTGCCAGCCATGGGGCTCAACTCAGCTTGTCCTTGATGTGAAAGTCCCCCATTCATGCATCACCGGTGTCTCACGTCCGATCTCACTGCAACATATTGATTCTGGTGGCTGGAGGGACATCGGCACAGATTTGATCAACGGCAGCTATTATGGATTTTTGCGACTAGACAGTTTTCCAGATTCTCCACTTGGCCGCAGATCTGCAGTCACGGGCCTTTGTACACCATGCTAGTGTGAAGATGGCTTTATGAATGGGGCCAAATGATGATGTAAAGGTGTCTGACTTGGGTTGTCTTTTGTCCAGGCCCTTCACATGAATGTAAGCATGCATCTCTCTCTCCAATGAGTGGATGGAAAGATAACATACACACACACAAGTAACCAAGTAAATATCATCAATAGCATCACCATCAAGGGTGTAAAATTAAGTGTGGGTCATCAGTTCTACTGACATGCATGCATGGTTTTATTTTGTAGTTTAGGCACTTACAGTTATTTATTTTGCTATCACTGTAAGCGGAATTTTCCACTGCAGAGAAACACAATACAGGAATACTGTTATATCAGTGTCTTGGCAAGTGTTCGGTCACATCATCTAAGACAGATCTCTCACAGACAGGTTGCTGTAGCCACTTTCTCACAGCAGCTCACTATGTGTTCATGTCTGTCTTTACTACCACAATAAAATTAATAGATTAGACTTCAGAAGTGGCTGTTGATAATTCTTATTAACTAGAAGGCCGACAACTGTAAAGCAACTACAATAATTTGCAACTTCATATACTGTGGTAGGAGTTGAACTGTCATAACACAGCTGTAACATTTTACCTTATTTGACTCAGTACCAGTACCAACACAGTTTTTGCTGTTTGAGTGTGCATACCCATACTCTTTTTGCTGTCTTTTCTGTGTGACTTGTGGTACCTACACTATATTGTTAATACCAAGTGCTTTATTCCACAAGCTTTATGACCAAGCAGCTCTCCATTTTCCTTTAGCCGTCCTCAGTCAGAGAGACTGCAATGCATGCTATCTGCACAGAATGTATTCCCTTCTATTTTGGCTGGTTTTTTTATACCTTACTTCATTGCCAAAAGCATGCTAACATGTTTACTAACAACCTTAGTAAGGGAATGTGGATGTTTCTGGATGACTTGACTTTAAACATATACACACACAACACACATACGCGTGTGTGCACACTCACTCTCACCACAAAGCATATAGAAGCACTGTTTGCATTTGGACTTTGATTTTGTCTTTTATGTTTTGTTGATTCCTAGTCTTGTAGCACCAGTTTTGGATTGTATTTTTTATGCATGAACTGCTGGTGTGTTTTTTCTGGTGTAATAAGGACTTTGAAATGTACTTGTGGTTTATTAGTTGCTGTCTTTCAAATGGCATTGTGAATCTTTTTTGTCTTTCATATCCTAGTAGTGCAGTGCTCTCCCTTCATTCATACAAAAAATATTTTCCATGCATCAATTTGCAAATATTTGTTTCGAGTTTGGCTCACATTTGTATAATGGGACTGATTGTCAAAAGGTTTGTTGTAATAATTTGTTTAGAATCAATAATGCGTGTGTGTGAGTAGAGGGATTAAGGACTGCTTGTCAATAATACACTTTTAGTGGTTGATTCATGGTTTTGTCAGCTCATTGTAATGCTGATATGTAATGCTAATATAAGGCCGATGCGACCATTAGATCAAGTGGACCATCGTTCAACTCTGGTCAAGCACAAACAAACACTACATTCTTGTGATATTCACTTTTGTAAATAAAATATTTCCCTCACAGATATGTTGCTTTGTTATTGTTCTCATCAACATTGTAGATTGCAGTCTATGTTTTCAACAAATTTTGTGGGGATTTTGGGATTGACAGTTTTGTTTTTTTGCATGCTGCAGTGATCGTCACGTCACAGTTCCCGGTAGTCACAGCTGTTTTGGGAAATACTGCAAGTGAGCAAGACACTGAGTCTTAGTATGTCTCCTGATTGGTGGCTTCTTTATTTCTTACAGTAGAAGCTGACAGACCTGAAAGGCTGGGTAAAGTCCTGCATGCCACAGACTGTGTGCAGCCTTTCTCTTTGATAGGAGTAACCTGACAAAATAAAAGCAATTCACGATCAAAAAGACTAGATAGACTGACTAATGTAGGTGATGACTTTGTGTAGGTCAGGCAGTAGATGAAAAACAGTAGATGGGCTAGGATTTCATTGGACTCATGCAAAATGGACATTTAGCCTTTACTAACTTACCCCAAGATGTATAATATGTCTGTGTTATATATTCCCATTCCACAGTTAGAGAATTCAGCTGTGGGGTGAGCCATGCTTATTTGGTGACAGGAAGAAAAATTACATCTGGAACAGATGAGATTTTAAGCCTGCCCTCTCAAGCTGGAATGGGCCGGCTATTTAGGACACGTTGTTCAGATTGATAGTCTTTAAGGGTAAAAGCAATCAAAAGCCTGCTGAAATGGTAGCTTACTTTGGATCTGATCCTCACCTTTATTGCATTTCACTTATTTCTGTTGATTCAATGCTTTGACTAATATCTCTTCAGCATGTATCTATATACCGTTATACAATGGTATCAGCAGACTAATAAACACAGGTTGAGGGGCAGAGACACTAAAATGTAAATTGCCCCCAAAACAATAGGCATTAATAAATCACATGATTTAATAAATGACATAAATGTATATATTAAAGCCCAAGACAGACTTGGACAATTAGTCCAGGAACAGAAATGGGAACTCCTCGAAGCAAACATTTGGCAGAATTGTCTTCAACAGGACTCCTTTGGTCCTCCTACCATACCATCTGCCCTAATGACCATGTGGGGTGTGACTCATGAAGCCTAAATGGTGAAGGGGCTGGTCTACTGCCATTGATTTTATGTTATTTTATGTTAGAGTGGTTTGCGGGGGTCATTGTCTTCAATTTAGCTATAGCACACTAGTGAATCACCCAAGATTTGGCCTTTGACCTTTGTACGCCTGTGATCGTGCCTCTCACTTGCTGTTTCATTTTAAGTCACTTGACAACAACTGCATGTGACTGTATGCTTTAGACGTTGAGGTGGTGCTGCCAATTAATGTGTTTGAGTTTGTCTCTTCATGGAAAAATATGACCAACAAAATTATTGCGCAATCATTTATTGCGCAATCATTTACGTTGTTACTCACTGTGCACTTAATTCAAATGCTTATAGGCTGTCATATATTTTAGAGATTATAGGTCTGTGTTTCACTAGCACATTAACCTGTATATGTCAGTCTCTCTCCATAACCTCAATGGCTGTAACATTAATGCCAAACACCCCTAATTGCAGTCTGGAGACCCCGGTTGAAATACAGTTGCCCCACTATTGGCTTCATTCTGAAATTTATTTTCTGAAATTTTGACTGGCAGTATGTCATCCAATCACAAGTTTTCTATTGTGAGGCTGTAAAATGTGCTGCAAAACCTTGAGTAAAATACACCTGTAGTTTGAGTTTAATGGGTTAACAAAGTTCCAGAAACCTTATTTATCATACCCACAGTATCCACCTTTAATCAGAGCACATGGTCAGAGCTTTCTGTGGTCAGAATAACTGTACAATTTGAGAGAGTTCAAATAAACACCAACATAAACAGTAATCAAATTTCAGATTGGTCATACAGAAATAAATGTTCAAAAAAGAGAACAGTTTAATAACTTTCATGACCTGGAGTCTTACTCTCTCTTTATCAAGATGAAGAGCGTCATGCAGTTTGTTTTCCATGTAATTTGCTTTGATGATATCTTTTTACAAAATGGTGTCTATGCTGAATAATCCCCTCTGATTCCAGCATGAGAATAAAACCCGACAGTCTTAAAAAAGTAAACATCTTTTTCATTTCTACTTCACAGCCTGTCTTTAATCATTTTGACGGCTAAACTTAAATGGCGTCTTCTGGACATGCTTAAATGCTCACTGATTAAATTTTGCATTGACATTTTTTCCCACCCTTTTTGTTACAACATGCATGTCTTGTAAGAAGTGTGTGTAATTGTGTGTGTGCGTGCAGGTACATTTGTATGTGGATTTGCATGTGTGTGTGTGTGTGTGTGTGTGTGTGTGTGTGTGTGTGTCAGACGTGGTGAGGTCCAAGGCGCAGGACAGAGAAAGCCCTGCGGTGCTTGCGCAGCAGCAGTCGTATCTTCTCGTCGTCGGAGTCGGGGTCCAGAGGTTTGTTATACTCCTCGTCCTCCACCTCGTTCTCCGAGGCCTCCCCGCCCGGACCCGCGTGGCTGGCCTGAGTGGAGCTCGGCTCTGAGGCGCTCTTCTTCCTCCACTTGGTGCGTCGGTTCTGAAACCACACCTAGCCAAAGGATTTTTAGTGTGTTCAGTATGTGGCTTAAGCTTCAGCAGTAGTAAAAAGCTTGAAATTCTGCTTCACCAACACTACGGTCACCCAATACAAAGAGTGCAAGTAGTCCCAACTAACAGCAACCGGGCAGGCTGGATCATAAGCTGACTACACACATCTACCTTCATGCAGAGATGGGGCATTTGTTGTGTATGAATAGCTTTGCACAAATACAACCTGCTAACAAAATCCTACCTTGACTTGTGATTCGGTCATGCCCAGGGAATAAGCCAGCCTTGCTCTCTCAGGCCCTGCCAAGTACTTGGTCTGCTCAAAGGTCTTCTCCAGGGCAAATATTTGATGTCCACTGAATGTTGGTCTGGTGTGCTTCTTCCTACCTGACATCTCCCCCAGGGGACCGCTGTCTGAAAATATAGAAACAGAAAGCTGATCAACGGCATATCTCGCCTGTTGGTCTTTGAGCATGGTGTAGAAATACCTCGATCACTGAAATGCCTCCAAAGTTCATGGACATAATTGTAAAACTATATTTTGTGTGTGCATAACCAGAAACAGATGAGCAGAAAACGATGTACAGTAGACATGATGCTTGTGAATGAGAAACACATCAAAAAGTGGATCTGCTGCTCATAAATGATAGAATAATCAGTCAGGTTAGTTTAATAACTCTTACAAAGCACAGTAGCCTAATGTCTATATTGATAACCGCAATGTTTCCGTGGTATGTAACATTATCCGTGTAATATATCATACGTAGGTTACATATTTGACATTTGACTGCATCTTTAAAACAGCAGGTAAGCTCATCGTGCACTTAGTTTTTAAAGTTGTTTTTTTCAAGAGCTCTACATAAGTGTTACATATATTACACATTTAAAACAATGACCATCCATTAAAAACATGCTGTAAAGAATTGGTCTAATTGTCAGAATGCTTGAGAAATAAAAGCTTTCATCAGATTGCTTTACGTCAGTGCCTTGCATCTACATGCATCTGGTTTCTGATTAGAGTCATACATGTAGTAAGACATGTTTGCAGTGATTCACTTGATTGAAATCAATTTGTTGTCTTTCGCTACAAACAGATGATAGACCAAGGAAGCTAATTCTTGTATCACTCAGGTAACAGCATTTGATGGCAGGGTTTAGGAGGAAGTTGTAATGTGGTGACCAGCTGGATGCTGAGTTCAGGCTATTTAGACTCACTGTTGGTGCACTGCTGCCTTCCTCCTCTCCAGTCATAGCCGCTCTCTGCCCAGCAGCTGACACTGCGACCCTTCATGGGGCATTCAGCGCCAGGCTTGGAGAAGCCTCCCAGGGAGGAGTTGTAGTCTCGGTTATAGTACATCCCTGCACTGGCGACGGAGGGGCCGAACCCCCCCATTGTGGAGTATCCGGACAGCAGGGTGGTGGTGCCCGTGGAGCCCATTCCCATCATGGAGCGGCTGAGGATGTCGCTGATGCCGTGAGGGGTCCCTGCAGGCAGCTGGCTGTTCAGGCCCGGGCTGAGCTTGTAGAAGGAGTTGGGCACAGAGTACTGGCACACTGGTGCCTTGAGGTCCGAGGGAAACTGGTTCAGGCTGTTGTTGAACAGGAAAGACCCCTGAATGTTTGGATCCATGGGAAGTAGCTCTGCCTCCAGGTCTCACCAACTCATCCAGTAAGGTCCAGTCAGGAAAAGACCCCAGGTGGGCCCACAAGGAGTTCACTCTCTCGCAGACAATAGCTGGATCTAGGATCACACCCGCAGTCTCTAGATATTCAAAAGATAAGTGGCATTGATATCTCCAACCGTTTTACCAGTTTTCTCCGAGTCCCTGCTGCAAAAGTTGCTACCACAGCATAGGATGATGTACCAGTAGATAAACTCTCGTCACTGTTGTCAGCCAAAGGTACTGTGTGATAATTCCATATTTCCAACCTCAGGGGAACCCTCCGGAAAGAGATGTTAGTGTTGCTCCTAAAGACAGGTACCTCCTGCCGGCTCTCTCCTCAGGGGTCATAAATAAGCGTTATGTTGAAATGGAGTGGCACCTTGATAAAGATAGGCCACATTAGAATGCTGCCTCGGATTGGCCAGGGTCTCGCAGCTTTACAGCCTTTCTATTGGCTCCCTGCGGAAAGCCAAGCCTTTTATTGGAAGGCAGCAGATTAATAGTGTTTTGAACAGGTGGAGTGGGAACAAGTTGATTTTTGATGGCCTGCCATGGCTGACCAAGTGTGGTGGAGCGGCGGCAGCTTGGCTTGGCCTGAAATACACAGAATAACATAGTTTCTCTACTCCCTAGTCCGGTGCTAGAGAAAGGTAGTTCCAAAATTGATGTTGATATTGTGGTGTGTTTACTGTCCAGTAAATTGATGCACTATTTTCATTCTTTGACAGTTTGTAGGAAATCTCAATTTGTATTCAGCTGTCCCATTACGAAAGAATTATCATTTTGTAGAGAAGGTGCAGACGTCAAAACTCCTTTTGAGACATTTAAGAAAACATGATTTTTAAGACGATAATGTTAGTCATGACTAATCTTTTGGTAACAACTCTGGTTAAGTGGATTGAGGCAATATAAACTTGAGAATCGTGAGTGTTGTAACTGTATCATGTGAGTGCATTGTAATCACATGAGAAAACAATGTGTCATAGCTCAACAGTTTCATAACCGTCATATTCTATTTATAAGACATTATCTGAATATACTGTATTTACTGTTCAGAGTCTGAGATCTAAGCAACATTCGTCAGTCTATTTGGGTGGAAGACAATGTATGAGGAGGTATAATATTCAAAAGGCAGATCTAATTTTTCTAAAAGGCACTCAAACTATCTGAGGTATCGAATTTGTGGCCCAGACTTGACATGTTTTTCATTTTCAAGACAGACGTCACCCTCTTCGTCTTCATCCATTCACATTTAACGGCTACACTCTTTCCTCATACCAAAACTGATGCGAGGTCTTTACATCAATACACCTTAAAGGAATGTTCTGTGAAACATGGGCGTTGCCTCAGTATTTGACCCAATAAATGAAAGTCATGGTTGACTTAAGGATGGCATTTGAACCGAGACATGAAAATAAATAAATGGATGATTTAATAAATCACCGCCCTGCCACTGAATGTAAAAAGAGAGATGGTGCATTTTCAGTGATCTTACTTCCACTTGGCTCCCTGCTGCAACATCATTCAGGACAATGTGATAATATTCTTATGCTATCTTATAATTCCAAATGAGCAACACTTAAAACTTTATGCAACTTATTATTATGCTATTTTTTGTATTTGAAACTGAAATATTTCAACTACAACATACATAGAGTATGACCGGCTTGAGTCTTCGTCTCTAGCATTTCTACCATCGCATACATATAACAGCATTTTACTTTGCGTTTTGCTTCATTAGATTCTGTTCGCACTTCTAATTTAAAAAGAAAGAGCCAACCCTGCAACCCCGGCGTTTATGTAAGGTGCGCCCTGCATGGATGAATGCGGAAAAGAGGGGGTTTCTAAGAAAAAGGCTTGTGTCATTTGTTTATAAGAAACGAAAAGCTAGTAACTTTCCAACAGCGATGGTGAGATCATGTTGGAATCGCTCATCTTGTCACATGATCTGCGCCGCCCACATGGTAAACAATGTCTCCTCTAGAGGGCAGCAGAATCTCTGTGCGCTGCTGCCTGAGCCACCAATATTCTCAGACAGTATGAAGGAGGAAAAGTTTGAATTGGCACCCTATGAATGCTCTCATCACTTGCCCATATTTAACTGAGCATGTATTGTAGAAGTTCAGATCAAATCCAACTCAATCAGTCCGTGCATTACTGGCCAATCAAATGCGAGCTGAAACAAGATAAGCTTGGCACAAATTTGCCATTATCATTTAGAAACTATGAAAAGATGCAGAAAAGGTTGTTATTGAGAGGGAAAAGAAACAACAAAGTCTGGTCACTGTGCACACAATAGCAATAGTAGTTTATTGTTATCAACAAATCAACAAGGGGTAAGCATCACAGCAAGGGCAATGATCCACTTCATGAACCACTTCATGACTTAGGGCATCAAATAGTTTACAGCAGCGAATTGTACCTATTTTACCACCGGTTCAAGGCTGAAAGCGCTCCTGTGCCAAATGTTCTTATCACAAAGATAACGATGACAAAAAACGAAACTGAGACCAACCCATGATGTAAATACACTATATTGCAAAAAGTATTGGGACGTCTTCCTTTACACGCACATGAACTTTAATGACATCCCATTCTTAATCCATAGGGTTTAATATGGAGTTGGCCCACCCTTTGCAGCTATAACAGCCTCAACTCTTCTGGGAAGGCTTTCCACAAGGTTTAGAAGTGTGTTTATGGGAATTTTTTACCATTCTTCCAGAAGCGCATTGCTGAGACGAGAAGACCTGGCTCTCAGTCTCCGCTCTAATTCATCCCAAAGGTGTTCTATCGGGTTGAGGTCAGGACTCTGTGCAGGCCAGTCAAGTTCCTCCACACCAAACTCGCTCATCCATGTCTTTATGGACCTGGGCGATTTCTGCGCACTGTGCACCTCAGCATCCGCTGGCCCCGCTCTGTGATTTTATGTGGCTTACCACTTCGTGGCTGAGTTGCTGTTGTTCCCAATTGCTTCCACTTTGTTATAATACCACTAACAGTTGACCGTG
>OOFE01003446.1:109406-128191 GCA_900323365.1 Monocentris japonica
GAAGTTTGGAGGTCTGTAGCTATTGACTCTGCAGAAAGTTGGCGATTTCTGCGCACTGTGATTTTACGTGGCCTACCACTTCGTGGCTGAGTTGCTGTTGTTCCCAATTGCTTCCACTTTGTTATAATACCACTAACAGTTGACCGTGGAATATTTAGTATCGAGGAAATTTCACGAATGGACTTGATAGGTTGCACAGGTAGCAACCTATCACGGTACCACGCTTGAATTCACTGAGCTCCTGTGAGCGACCCATTCTTTCACAAATGTTTGTAGAAGCAGTCTCACAAAGTGAGGCTGTTTGTCCAAAGTTGTTTTAGTTTTTAGCTAAGATTGTGGGTTTTCTTTTACAATCAGTGCTATTCTGAAAGTCACTGAAAAAGACCTTTGTGTCAATAGATACAGACAGGAATCTAAGCATCAACACAGTGGTGGCACCAAGCCAGCCTTCTCCTGTCTCACTAACTTTAGGTACTTTTCCAGTGGTGTCCCTCAGCTCTTTCTCTTTCTATATGGGTCACGTTTTGTTCTTCAGTCATAGACACATGTGCAGAGGTTGTATAGTCAACTAACACTCCCACTTCATCTGATCAGTAGCCTACTCAACCAGAGGATAAAGAGGCATGTTTATCTTCTCTAGAGCTACTAAGACATTGTCTGACTACCAGTTCAAGATGGCAAAGGAGGGAATCCTCAAGAAGTCTGGTAAGAGATTTGTTTTTTCAGCTTACCTAATGAACTATGTGCACTACTTTATGTATCAATAAGGCAGTTTGTAAATCAAAGTTGTATTTAGATACTCATAATCAAAATAAAGTAGAATTTTGGTGAAAAATAAATGTTTTGGTTGCAAATATTGCAGGCATAATTAATTGTTTTGTGAAAGTTATTGTTGAAAATGAGATTATTCATTCAAACTGACATAACTTTAAGGCAGTGGTATACAGATAAGCTATAATAGATAATGCAATACAGTGACTAGGGGAGACAGGATTTAGTAACACCAGAATAACTCCTACATACCATGTCATGGAAAAATCCATGACATGGTATGTCATGGATTTTTCCATGACATACCATCCATACTTTGCCATCCATATTTTTCTCAAAAGCTATTGAAAATCACTCATGTATCAGTAAAGAAATCATTGATAGGAATGGGAAGCAAGCCGTAAGCAAGGGGGGAATTCACTTAACGTCACTACAAGCTGTGTGAGGTAACAGATCTTCAGTGAAATGTGGGGGGAGTGTGTGGGTGTTATGACCAAGACTGTGAAGTGTAAAACAAGAGCGGACAGGAAGTCATGCATGTAATTATTTGTTTTTGACATTGAACAGTTTAACTAGAAACATATTTCACCGGTAAATTGGTAAATGGCTTTGCTACAGAAGTGGAAGGCAGACTTTGATGATAACTGAAACTTTGTGTCCAGTGCTCATGTGTTGTAGGTCAGTCTATCAATCACCAGAACTCATTTCCCCTGGTGATTTTAAATGCCATGACTGAATACAATAGTCACATTTCTAAATCTTTACACAAATTATATATATATTTCTTTACACCAGGTTGTTTAAATGTGAAAATGCAACATTCTGCTGCAGCCTGATTTACAGCGCTTTTAGCTAATGATTAACAGAGTATCCTGTTTAAAGGTGTCAATAGTTTGACCTTGGTTATGGCACGAAGCAATCACTCTGGGAAGAGAAGAATTTACTTTCAGAATAATCTGGCGGTCATTCACATTTTTAGCTTCTTTCAATTTTTATTCATTATTTGACCAGACACTTATTGTAGGTCACTGCTGATTGGAGATCTGGCCACAAACTAGATTAAAGGGA
The DNA here is from genome assembly GCA_900323365.1 of Monocentris japonica. Classification (NCBI taxonomy): domain Eukaryota; kingdom Metazoa; phylum Chordata; class Actinopteri; order Trachichthyiformes; family Monocentridae; genus Monocentris; species Monocentris japonica. Next base: position 111,246 of record OOFE01003446.1, read on the forward strand.
AATTGAAAGTGAAAGGAGTAAAGGAGAACAGCTGCATACATGCAATAAATACTTTGAGATGAATTTAAAAGTTTTGGCATTTTCCATTTGACCTTCATGTTTTTAATGACAAGACATTATTTAACCATGTTTGCTCTCTCTTGTGTACTGTAGGGTTACAGAGGTCACACTGCTGTGGGCTGTCTTGTCTGGGCCCTTTAACCTTCCATGAGCACGCTGTGGGAGACATGGTCACCCTGAGCCAGGGGGGGCGACTAGCAGAGAGGGCTGGAAACACCTTCAGGAATGGCCTGGTGTTCAGCAGCCGCCCGGTGAAGGTACAGGAGAGGGTGCGCCTGAGAGTGGAGAGGCATTTGCCAGCCTGGCATGGGGCCCTGCGTGTGGGCTTCACCACTGTGCCACCCACAGCCAGAACTCTGCCTCTGCCCTCCCTGCTCATTCCTGACCTCTCCGACACCCCTGGCCACTGGGCTGCCTACTTGCCCGAGACCTACTGCTACCCAGGCTCAGAGCTGGAGTTGTGGGTTTCTCACGGTGGTCACGTATACATCAGGAGCAACAGCAGCAAACCGCACAAACTGCTGCAAGGAGTAAACCTCAGCCAACCCCTATGGGCCATTATGGAAGTCTATGGACAGACAGGCTCCATTCTCCTACTGGGTATGTTTACAGGTGGACAACATCACTGACATAGTCAAGACCATTGACTATGGCAGTGCTGCCTGTTCCTCTTGCTCTTCTTTACATGATACTTAAAGCCAAACCTGCTTGCCATCTCAGGTTACACATGGAATAAGAGTACAATTCAACAATTCTTCAAAGAATTCTTATTTTATTTTTTGCTGCAGGCTCAAAGAAAAAGTGCATGTTTGGCATAAGGAAGTCCTGTCCTGTACCCGAACACCTTCCCTCACTTAATGTTGACAACCACTATAACTCGCACCACGTTCCTGATGTGTACTCCTGCTCAGGACGCCTCGGTGAAAGCAATAACAACTGCATCTCCTATCCAGCCACGGAGCTCCCACTAGGTAAGCAAAGCTCAGTCACTACAACATGGCATAGTTGTTGCTGATCAATAGTTCAACTAGTTTTTCCTCGGTTGACCTAAGATCAATGTCAGGACTAACATAGCTAAACATTGACAGAACCGTTTGACAGCTGTTAGTTGTCAAGGTCACCTGAATAGTAGCTGCAAGAAATGTAAAGCACACGAAGGCGTGATGTGAGCAAGATATATAAACATTACACCATTAACTTAAAAGTGCTGATAACTCAGAGGGTACAATGTAGATCATGTGATGTGAACCCTCTCTTCTAATACAGACTCAGAGACTGTGACGAGCTGTGTGGTGTGTATGGACCAGGAGGCCAGCTTCACTCTGTGGTGTGGCCACCAGTGTTTATGCCAACAGTGCGCCTTCAGAGTCATAAAGGAGTTTGGCAGCTGCCCACTGTGTCGGTATGAGCTCTGACATTCACCAGTCTGCCACCCCGGCAGAGACACTTTCCAACACTGGACACAAGCTGCTGAATGACTCTGATAAAGAACTCACTATGACAAAAGCTGAGGAAAGGTGTAAATCACCCTAGGATGAAAAAAACAAAACACTTTTTAAGATGTGAATGTTATACAGCACCTGTGAGATGTGCTGACTTGTTGCTATGACGCTAACTGCACATGATGGAGAATGTACCGATTGTGCAAAGGTTTGTATGAAATTGTATCATCTTATTACTGGAGGAGCAGGATCAGTGTCATCGTTTAAATCACTACTTAAAACGTATTTTTCATAGATTTGCTTTTAAGTAATTATGGTGTAATTATTTTATTGTGAAAGCACTTTACAGACTGATTTTAAAAATGATATTGTATCAAAAAGTTTACTATAATAATTACTTTTGCCTTGTTTATGTTGCTATGTATGAATATGTTATATGTATATTATTATGATATTATTGTTATACTATATATTATATATGTAATATTTGTGTATTGATAGTGTGTATGTGGTCAAAGTCATGAACCTATTGTGCCAATTAGGGTGAAGGTTAGGGTTAGAAACTGTGAGTTGAAATCTAACTGAGTAAGATTTGTCATTATTGCCACTATTCTGATGAATAAGACAAATTAATCACAATGTCTGTAGAAATAAAATAAAATGTTGTTTATTAAAATGATTTAACTACATAGATAGAGGATGCATGCTGGTTCGTGATACTGACATCTCCTCTCCGTTATTTTCATACTTTTCTCAAAAACTTGTGAAAGCCACTCATGTATCAGTGAATAAACTGACGATTATTGTTCAAATTCTGATCAGATGATTCTGAGTCTTTCAATACAAGCCCAGGTCTATACGATCACTTAACATCACTACAAGCTGTGTGAGGTAACAGACCTTCAGTGAAATATGGAGGGAGTGTGTGGGTGTTACGATAGATAATACTGTGGAGTTTAAATCAAAGGAAATAAAAAGACAAGAAGTCATGCATGTGATTTTTTGTTTTTGACATTGGAAACATATTTCACTGAGGCAATTGGTAAATGGTTTTGCTACAGAAGTGGAAGGCAGACTTGTGCTAATGTGTTGTAGGTCAGTCTATCAATCACCAGAACCCACTTCCCCTGGCGATTTTAAAAGTGCTATGATTGAATACAATAGTCACATTTATAAATCTTTACACAAGTTATATCGTAGATTTTATTCACCAGGTTGTCTAAATGTGAAAGTGCAACATCCTGCTGCAGCCTGATTTACAGCACTTTTATGACTCTTGTTGTGCTCCTGTATCAAGATCAACTTTATTGCTAATGAGTAAAGCTAATGCTTAACAGAGTATACTGTTTAAAGGAAATTCAATGTCTATGTATGAATCACTCTGGGAAGAGATGAAAGGGCTATGAAGCGCAATCATGTTGTAAAAAAAAAAACATGCAATTCTTAAACACCACTAGGAGGCAGTGTTGCATTGCTGATAAAAGCCTATTCAAGTGAAATATTTTTTGTAGGGGAGTGAAGTTTGTTCACTAGATTTCAAGAATAGATATTTCAAGTTTGTTGTAAAGAATAAATCCATAATCTTGAAATAACACACAATACTAGCACGCAAATAAGCAATGATCCATTCGCAATCACTGCAGAGAGAGACCATTAGTGGTCTAATGAAATCTACTACCATGGCTAATCTAATCATGGCTCAGACAGCTCCATGAGGCTGAACATGTGTAACATGGACTATATGATTATCATTTCTCTATGTCCACATCATTTGTCCACTGAAAGTAATCCAAGGCGTTATTGAGGTGCTGCTGGCAGACATTGGTTGTCTCCCAGGTCTGAGGTGGTGATGGACTCGATGAGATGATGGGGGAGAAAGAGAGAGGGATGTGACCTTTGGTTGTTGATCTCACAGCCAAGCTGGTAAATGTTTATCTTGGATGGCAGTCTGGGAGCAGCGTCTGGACCTAGAGTGGAGGAATTCACCAGGCCTCTGTGGGCTCAGAGAGTATCTCAGGACAAGGAAATGTGGGAGTGGGAACGGGCAGATAGACGTGTCACTTATCAGAGACTTAACAGAGCTTAGAAAGGACAGCCCAAGGAAGCACATAGTAAGTACACAGGTCCACGTAGTTGAGCCACAACCATATCATTTTGCAGCAAAATGTGACAGCATGATATTGTGGAGTTAAACTGGGAAGCACTAGGTAAGCCTACTTCTCTTCCCTTTTGCTGCAAGCTTTTTCCTTTACTGGGTGGGTGAGTGGGGCCTGGTGTTGGAACAGAACATGGAAACACTGATTGTTCTGTGAGGCCCTCAAGTGTTTGTGTGTGTGTGGGCCTAAGTATGTGCATGTATGCAGTTGCACGTGTGTATTTATCCAAGCCTACAAATGCTCTTATCTGAATGTATTGATGGAGCTTGCAAAGTGACAGGTCAGTGCGCTAACTCCACTAACTGAGCCACCTGGATCTCGAGGGAAGCACGCTGGGCTCCCTTTTGTGTCTGAGATGAAAGTGATAGACACAACATCTAAGAGCTAAGGTATTGAATAGACCATGGTATTATTGAATGTGTGTCAAACAGGCCTGTTTATTGAGATGGCTATGGAAATTGCCTTGTCTTTTTCTGCTCATGAAACACTGAAGGGCGGTGCCAGTGGGCCTGTGCCTGTATGGGAATCTCTATTATTTCCAGCTGTGGATGGAAACTATTACTGAGTCCCTTCTCCCTGATGAGCTCTAGAGTGCAGGACTTGCGTAGTGCAGGCATTCACAGACACACACATGCATTCACACACACACATGCAAACATGCACCACACACGTATACACGCCCACGCACACTCAGTCAGACATTCAGACCCGAGTTGAATCATTCACTGAAGATAAAAGACACCCTGTTGGCGCGAGAGAGAGAGAGAGAAAGAGAGAGAGAGTCAGCAGCCGTGGTTCCCTCCCTCCCTCTGTCCTTCTCATTCTCTTCCTGTCTCCTTCTGCACTGAGGAGACCTCATTGCTCAGCCTGCACTGCTCTGTAAGTACTGTACAACTTGTGCTGCTACTTCCCACCATGACTAGAGCCAGGGTTAGTATCAACTCAGGAAGTGGATATTCTTCACTATTTTAAAAAAAAAACATGGAAAACTTTTTTGCCAATGATAGTGATTGTTATGTGAATTGTTTTGATTTACATTTTGAACTGAGTACATTGAATTCACTCTTACCCTGATTACAGCATCATGTTGTTGTTGTTGTTGTCCTCCACCACTCAGTCTGCCACTGTCTGTAAACCACTAAGGCAAGCGACAAGATGATCCATATGCCTACTGGATATGCAGGTTGTTTATCATTGCTCTGTCATTCAAGTGTTTTCATTTTTGGCAGGATGTCATTGAGCAACAGTTGAGTGTTTGAAGAGAAAGGGGAGGGAATGAGTTTTCTATCCCCAAACTGGCTCCTGTTGTGGCTGTAGCTGTTGTTTTGGCCTGACATGTTTCATATATTGCCCTGTTTTATAAGGTGTATTCACTCACTTATTGACTAATTCAACGCCTTTTCAGTTCCAAATGTTGTAAATTGGACCCATAATTGTGTTTGTGCAATAATAATGTTCACATTTGTGGCAACTTAGCTGTTATCTTTGATATTCCTGACGTGGACGATTCAGTATTTGGCTCCGGCTGGCAGCAGGCCTATTTACCCCAGCACCTCTATCCCAAGGGTGCTGTTAGGCTGCACTAAGTGGAAAACGTCTCAAACTAAGCATCCCAAGAGCAGCAGGTTCCATGGGGATATATGACTATACCAGGAATGTTTGTCCTCACCAGCCAACAGAGTGACTCAGAGGCCTGGGAGATGGACTGCCCAGCAGGATGTTGTTTACTGGTAAAATAAACTGGTGCTTTTGTGTTGTTCTGAAAGACATTCCATAAGTGCTACCTCAGAGCACAGCCCACGATATGGATGACGCATATGACACAGGCCTCCCTATCTGTCCTCCAAGGTGGTATGGAGGGTCATTCTTTATCTCCCTAGTGAGACCGGTGTGGTTTTTGTTTAATGACTTTCCCTTGTTCATTTTGACAGACTTGCTGCCTCTCGGAGTGAAGCCTCTGCTAGCCAGTGGTGAAAAATAGAGGCTATAGTCATCAAGTGATGTAGTTTATGATTATGTAACAGATTTGTGTCATGGTTTAGTCACTAGCTGGAGTCTTTGGCTGGCAAGGCTTTTAATGCGCTTCATGGTTGCTCCATAGTAACATGCTAGTACATACCACTCACTGTGAAAGGACAATGGCATGGCCTTAACAGTGGGGACGCAACATAGTATAGGTCTGTATAGGTCATCCACCTCAAAGAGCGTGCCTCTTCCCTCCTCTTCAGATAATGTTTGTTTTTAGCTGATAGAAGCAATGGTGGCAAGGAAATCATTAGGATTTGTGTTTGTTTGGCCAAAAGATTGAGAAAAAGTGAGCAAATATCCAGCGTGAGAGCTGTGTTGGGTCCTGAGCCAAGGCAGCAATCACCTCTTGCGTGATTACCTCATTTAGCTGCAGAGTGACAGGGTGTCAGATGTGGTCACAGTGGGGGAGAATGTCTAGTCCAGCTGGATACAGACTATGGTCGAGCCTCAGCCACGGCCTCTACTGCCCAGCTTGCCTCTCAGGTTCAGCGGCTCAAGTGTTTGGCAAAAACAACCCTGTGAGGAGCGGCGTACAGGCCCAGTAAATGGATATGGGTATTTGCCATGAGTTCCGCTCTACCAAGCCAGACCACTGAATTATTAAAAAAGAGCTGACTCCTTCGATTCTGAGTTGGACCTGGCCGGGACACATAAACTCTCTCTCCTTTTCTGTCTGTTGCTCTCTCTCTCTCTCTCTCTCTCTCTCTGTCACGCACACAGATGGATAGACCATTGACTGTTTGTTAAACTTTATCTTTTATCTCTATTTTATTGCCAGGGCTCTCTGAGAGATTAAAGTGCATTTTAGAAAGTGAGCTGATTGACTGCGGATGACTGGACCGCTCACCTGCAACGTGGACCTTGTAACCAAGTCTACCTGCTGCATAAGAAACGCTAGACACCCAAAAGTCAAAACAAGCTTGTCAGCATGTTAGATTTCAGGTTTTGCACTGTTTGTCTTCATTGGCAAGAACTGCGGGCAAACTGGAAACCCTAGTTTCAGTAGGCAAGCATGTTAGCAAGAGCAGCAGAGGAATTTGAGAATGTGTTTCTTGCTTCTCGTACTGTTGTTGTCTCCATGGTTTGACCGCTTTGAGATACTCTAGTGTCCTACCGGATGTATTCAACTAAAGAATTTGAATGTTGACTCATATCTTTCCTCATACTGTATCTTCTACTTTGCACATTTATTCCATGATGCCACCAACAGGACAGACATCATTCTGTCTGTGGTCAGAGGAGCAATAACCCAGCGATATTGGAGATATGTATACGATGGGAGGAAGGCCAGGAGGTTGTGAGTGAGCACAGGCTCGTCTGAGAGTCTGAACAGATCAGCCCTGGCTCCAGTGTCAGTGGTGGACCACAGCAAAGACTAATGAGTCCGAAAAGCTTCCAGAGCTCCTGGAACAGAGAGAGCTCCTATTATCCCTTCGTCCCTTTGACTAGCCAGAGACCTGGCCTCTGTGCACCCCCATGACACACACAAAGATGAGGGAGGCATGGGACAGAGAGAGTTAGGAGGAAAGGAGGGGTGCCATTGGGCAGTGTGGAGCGTCTGGGAGGTGGAGGTGATGAACTGTTTGCATTCCCCTTTCGTTAACCCTGCGCTGTGAAATATCACCTTATCACAACAATAGGGCTTCTTCACCGAAGGAGGTGCCCTGCACTGACAAGCCAAGAGGAGGGTGCCTTTTGAACAGGGCCCAGGGGGTTGCTATAGCGATGCCTGTCAACCGGGAAGTCCTTCACAGGCGGAGCGAGGGCTGGGAGGGAGAGAGAAAGAGAGAGAGAGAGAGAGAGAGAGAGAGAGAGAGAGAGATTGTGTGTCCTGGCTAGTTCCATGAGAGAGAGAGAGCAGTGAAGGACTAGCCTCTGAAATATTACGTTAATGTGCGCCACTGAGCAGACAAGACTTCAAGAGGTGTGAGCTAAGTGGTCGGTGGCATATTCCTGGTGAGTACACTTTTTCCCACAAGGTTACAGGACGTGATAGATAAAAAAACACTACTATGTGCTTACCAGCAACTCTGTAACTATGTGATCTTATGTCTAGTAGGTTGTTTCTACAGTCTGTTTTGATTTAAGGGTTGAGTAACCTGCCTGACTGCTCAGTGCTAACACATTGCCTCACAGGATTAGTGCTGCAGACTTTCCCAGGAATTTGTCAGTGTCTTTAAAAAAAAAAAAAAGAGCTGAGGATGGCCACACAGAGGGATGCTTTTAGAGTGCACCTGAAGAAAAGTCCTCTTATCCTCACTGAGCCATGTGACCTGTGGCGTTTTGATGTTGAAACAGTCCCGTGGGAGCTAGCTGGCAGAGCTTTGGCTTTTGAGCAAGTGGAGGAGAGGGCAGCTCTGAGGCGCACCCCAGCATTCACCACAGAAGCAGAGGGAGGGCACTATGGGCAGTGTTACCCAACATGCCATTTCTTATTGCTCTGCCCAGTGGGTATGGATGCACTGACAGTTGCTAGCTTGGCTCAAGGGATTTAGTAGTGGCGCAACAGGAAATGATTTGTCCTGTCAGACTGATTTCACATCTTGCTCCAGACATCAAGCCTATTGGACCCAGGTCTGTCCAACGATCACTTAGAGGCTACTCTTACTGTCAGGATCGTTTCCACACCCTGCTCTGATTCCCTTTGTGATATTACTGATAGTCCAGCTGCCCCCCTGATCTCCACAGGCCATGCTCAACTTTGCAAAATGACAGCCATGAGGGTGTGAGAGGTTTTTTCTCCAGTTATGTTTTTACTGTCAGACAGATTGTAATTATTATATTGATCTTAAAAATCATCTTTCATGATATAATGTCTGTTTATTAAAGCAGCATATAATGGCTGCAAAGCTCCATTAACATTTTACTAAAGGCAAGATCATCTCTACCCTGGGTGTCCTTACAGAGAGAGGCTGTGATTTAGTGTCTGGCAGATCCTGCTGGGAACACATTGCCTCGCCATTGACAAGTAGCGCACAGACTCCCTCTCCTCTGAAGTCGCACCATACAAGGAGGTGAAATAGTTCCCTCCTGATAAATGTGTGTATCCCCCAATAACCACATATCATAAACCTGCAGCTCCAGGACCTTGTATGGGCTACGTCCTGTGTTCCCACATCTGCCAAGTTGTGGGAACACGGCAGGAGTCTGTGATCAACCTTGCAGGACCTCTCACATCTCTCACATAACTGCACAGTGACTCACCAAATATGTTTAGAAATTTATGCCAGTTTTATTTATTCACCAAATGTTCATGCAATTTTGCTCTCACAACTTCTTCAGACGTGATCTTTTCAGTTTTATGACCCTCTTACACAATTTATTGGGCAGAAATAACATAGCGAGCCACGGTTTGATAAGACATTACTCTCTTATCTGTTGCTATGACAGTAGGTACTCAATTATGGTTTGCAGTATCATCCATGTGAAGATGTGTGAAGTGTGCGTGTCCAGCTCAGATAGCTCAGTCAGTAAAGCATGAAACTCTCAGTCTCAGGGTCATGGGTTCGATTCCCCACGTAGTGGCAAGTACCTTTGTACGTTGCTCTGGATAAAAGCGTCTGCCAAATGACTGTAATGTAAAAGATCTAAATGATGCAGTATGTTTACAGTTTGTGATGGCTGTAAAATACTATCGAGAGTGTTTAAGGTCAAATGTATTGCAGACCTGTGCTAACCCAAACAAAATGACCACCTTAAGCAAACAAGCATGTGCATGGCTGGTTTCCCTCATGTACGTGAGCAGGACTTGGATCCGTTCATTGGACTGCATGCAGCAGTTTCCACCTCATGAAGTCAATGATTAACTAGGCCCTTCTTCTCACCACCACCCTACACACTGAGGACGGCACTTGGACTAATGACTGGAGATCAGTTTGCAATTTACCATTTTATTTGCTTTCAGTGTGAGGACTTGCAATCCTTTCTCATTAGGAACACATTCTCTGCAGTCAGTGGCTTGGAGGTAATATATGGACAATTCTGACCACAGATCAGAACTTTCCTGCACCAGTGGGTATTGTAGAGGTTCACGGGTCACCACTGTGACACTTATTCATTAGGCTATGTGCGGTCATCTTGACAGTCTTTTTCCTGGAGAGAACAATGCAAGAGGCTATATAAGTGGTGTAGAGGGAGGTCATGGGGCAGGCCCAGTCACAGAAAGCATCCTTCCATGGAAGAAGGGGAGGGTTAGAAGAGGGAAAATTGATGGCAGATGCAGAGTGACAGTGTAGTTTGTAGAATAATGATTTCATGGCAAACTCATTTCTCATCAGCCGATCTTGAACTAATGAGAACTATAGTGCTAATTCCGAGGAAATCTTAATTTGCTGTGGGCTTTGGCAACAAGGTCAAAGTAAAAAATTGTAAACAAATCGTCTTACTTTTTCACACATTCACAAATATTATTTTCCCTGCAATAATTTCATTACTTTGTAAAAGTTGTGCTGCTATTCTCGGCAGTAGAAACCTCCCATAGATTTCACAGGAGTCAGGAGGGTGTGGTGAAGTTCACTGACCCTGTGCTGCTGAGTAAGCCTGCTCAGCAACTTCACATAAATAGTCTGGTTCCTTGTCTGCTCCTTTCAGAAAAAAACGCCCTGACGCCTCTGTGAAGTAACATGTTTTCTGATCAATATAGATGAACGCTGCTCTTTGGGTTGATGGTGTTGGTGGAGCGGAGCGTTATGCTGTATGTGGATGGTGAGTAAAGCTTAACATCTGGCCCAGATGAGTTCCCTGAGGACAGAGATATTCAGAGGCAATACAGAAACCCCCCATGACTCATCTTGCATGTCCTCAGTTATCCTCTACCATTGTCCGAGTTTAGTCACCCAGCGGGGCACATGGGGGGAAACAAGTATGGTTAAATGAGACAGAAACATGCAGTGCTGGTGTTCTGCAAACTATCTGTTAAAGTAGGGCATCTAGGTTACAAGAAACATCTCAGTGCCGTTGTGCTGAGCTCATGTTGAAGATGAGTTCACATGGACCTTTTATGGCATTCTCTCTTCCATCGCTTCAAACTGAGCCAGTGATTATGGATTTCTCACCTAATAGGGGTTTGAGGGGTTTATAGCCTTTGCCCTAACTAGGCTACATAGCGCACATATTTCAGAAAGATAGTATCAAGGTGCTCACACAGCACCAACAGCACCAACTCCAGGACCCCCCCGCGCCCCCCTCATGTGAAAGCTGATCGCTGCCTGTGCTGTCGAACCTCAGTAATTAGATAAGAATGCTTTGGGTGCTCTGAGCAAACCCGAGGAGAGCCAGTGTTCTGGACAGGGCTTTTTCTCTAAATATCCGCACTGAGTTTTCCTTATTAGGCAGGATTGTGTTTGGTGCTGGGAATGTGTGCAGCGCTGGAGGATTCCTCAGTTGGATTTAACTCCCTCGACAAATTCACTGAGACACAGAGATTATCTATTTTGGCACAGGGGTCCCCATCATGATGCTAGTAGTACGCGACGCAGTAGGGCTATACAGCTGTCCATGCACTCTTTGTCATTGCATTACCCGTGTGATAGGGCTGTAACAACAACAATTTAATCACATTTTCTCTGCTCTTTAATTCAATAGATTTATTGCAGTTGGCCTGTAGTTGATTCTGTATGTCATTAATAATATGTTTTCGTATGTTTCCAGTAACAATGTACTTCGTGACATACATGGCTATGGCGAACAGAAGGCGGCTGTCCTGTGCTCCAGTGGCTGCTGTCGAGGCTTGAATGGCAGCAGTGTGTGGGTGGAAAAGGAGATCCATTGTTTGCCCTTCATGGGTTTTGACTTAAACAGGTCTGGAAAGACCATTTGTCGAAAATGCCAATGAATTACGCATCTAGTTATCCGGCTATCAGTGAGAGGAGACCTTTAAAGTGAATGCCAACCCACTGTGTCCCCAGCCAATGAGGGCAGCCCTGCTGGCAGGTAGATAGAAACCAGCATGTCAGACATACTGAAAATCAGATTACGCTCAAGCAAGCCATTATTTATGAATTTAGCTTGTTTACACTGCTGGCTATTGTCATATACAAGCTGAACTGATTGGGATTGCTCTCAGCGATGACGGGATCTCTGTGATGATGTGATCTCTGACCACTAATGGTACTTTGTAGACATGTTCCCCCGGTTCCCATATATTTCCTGTTATGTAACACAGTTTATTGAGAGCTGATGACTCAGATAGGGTGTCATCCTTGTCTGGAAGCTGGAACACTGATTCTGTCGCCACATGGGCTCTGCGTTGTCTTCTTCTGCTCAGAGACACAGTGCATATAGTTTTCTTGCTCTTGACCACAATGATTATAGACTCTAATGCTCAGCTGCAAATGCCACATGGAAAACTCATCAGTCTAAATTCTCTTGGACAGCTCTCGTCCTGTAGTAGCCTGGCCGATACTTAGCTCCAAAGCTAGAACACTAGAACATCATTTTCACCAAAAAACAACCCAATCCTTAAATGAACCCTGTCGTTACCCTCACTGAACAGTGTTTCTATCTCTAACCTTAAATAGAGATTTAAAAAAAATGAACCCCCCACACACAGAAGAGAGAAAGGCTCAGAATCACTGTTGTTCCCATAGGAGCAGCAGAGGCCAGGGTTGTACGGTTGTAGGGTTGCTGGGTTGTATGGTTGCAAATCTGTGGTTTCCATGCCAACTCTGTTATTATGGGCCCATTTAGCCACTGTAGCCACTGATGAGAGGTGCCTGCTTTCTACACGAGCGGAAATGGCCTCTGCCTCATTCCTCCATGCCTTTGATGTTGAACAGCAGACTAATCTGATTTTCCAAGGTGCCATTGATTAGGACCTGGACTCTGCTGTCAGGGGCTGGCAGCTTTCTCCTTCAGTCTCTCTGCACTGTATGACAGGGAAGAGTGAGGCAGGCATGTGAGTCACAGTCATTGTTTTGAATGGCCTTTGCCTTGGTAACAGGGAAAAGTGGGTGATGCGAACTTTCCCTCTACTGGGGGAGTGGGATAGTGGGACACTTGTCAACTCCCCTTAGATGGAAAATTTGATTTATGACAGGAGAGACTTTTTGGAAACCCAACCAACTGATGACTCAATGAGTTAAACATTTTCCTGAAAAGCACAGTTGAGAACAAAGAAACACAGACAGATATGCACAATATTTCTCTTTGGAAAAGTTTCACAGACCATTGTAAATATCTGATGAAATAAACTTTAGAGACCTACAATGAATGATCATCACAGCATTTTCCAGACAATTTGTCTTTGGGGTGGAGCAGCCATGCACTGGTAATGCAGCTAAATAATAAATAAATAAAAAAACTTTGCATCTTTATCTTGAATACGTGCCTTAGAAGCTGACAGTTTGTGTTTTGAAAGCCTGCCTCTCAGTCTGCCTTTGTAAAGCACATCGGAATTATCTTCTCTGGTTCACATGAAGAATAATCCAGTGAGTGCAAGATACAGAGACAAGTGTGAGGAAGTACAGTTCACTGCTGGAAATAGCTTCAGTTGGATGAGGACCAGAGCAATATAAATGTCTTCCTTTTGCTACTGAAGTTGTTCGTCAATTGCAGAAGTGCAAAAGTGATTGTTAAAAACACTGAATTTCTCTCTCAGAAAGTAAAAACACTGTTGGCACTCAGTTGATTTGTTTTTCTTTGCAGATATCTTTGATGCTGGGTGCAAAAATTTCATATCTGACTCAAGGACAATAACAGACCACATGCAGTCTCAGGTAAAGCCAGTTTTAATTATTGACATTTCCAACTGTTCAATAAATGGTATTATTTTTAGAAAACTTAGACAGAGTTTGTATGACACAGGGATATGCTTTTAAACACGTGAAATCCAGGCAAAACACTAATGCACTAAGGTATAGTGCATCATGGAAAGGAAAATTATCTTGAACAATCCAGAATGTTCATGAAAAATCCCGATGCAGAGGCACAGTGATATGGCTTTGGTTAAAGCAGATATAGTACCACCCTTGGCACAAGGCACAGGAACTTCCCATGACTCCCAGCATCACCCCACTCGAATACACACTATTCCAATAGGAGAGGTGGGCTGTCCATCATGAGGGAGGGGTGGAGGGATCGCTATGGAGACCACAAGAGCACCAGAGGGTTTCAGAGCATCGCTAGCGCTGCTGGGTTTTGAGGTTGACATCAACGACCCTTTCCCGACCCCTTTGCCCCCAGCTCCACCCCCTGGCCTGAGAATAGGCAGGCCTGGTGAATAGGTAGTTAATGGGCTCATAATGGGCCTCTCCTGTTTCAGTGGCCCTGCTCTGCACCTTGAATGAGGCCATTCTGCAGTCACTGCAAAAGAGATGATGAAGTGGGTGGAACAGCACTTCCAACTGGTCCTGCTTTAAATAAATTAGGGGCCTTTTCATCAGGGGCTCCCCCACAGGGGCCAGTTATTCTGTTGAGAATAACTGGGTTGCTAACAAGTTCACATGACCTCCCAGAGAGAGCGGTGTTTACCCAGGGACAAGAGAGGACACGACAGGAGCAAAGTTGACACATTGTTTTTGTTCGTCCATACTTCTCATTTGCTCTACATTTAGCAGTGTGTGGAAGTGGTGGACCATCCAAATGGCTCCCGGACTGTCTTCTCCGAGGATGGCGTTTCTTCAGGTCAACAGCAGTTCCTAACATCTCCAGAGCTGAGCCAAGAGGTGGTCATCTCCCCTGGACTTCCCACTCCTCCTCTGAGTCCCTTTCGCTCCTCAAGACTGTCATCTGGAGAGCTCAAGGCAAGCTCAACTATCACTTGGGTGCTGTGTTCATGCTGAGGTCCATAGAATTCAGTATACAAGTGCTCCTCCCTGTGGAAGTGTGATGCATCACAACTTCAATTTCGAGCCATGGAATGGCATTGATCTGTCTGATATAATATTGCATTGCAGTGTATTTTTTTGGACTAATGGGTATTCTGTCCTTCTCAAGGTCTCAGAGATGAACGGAAATGGCCCAACCACTCTTAGCTTCGGATCGTATTATGGCCCCTCACAATCACATGGTGAGGTCATATATTTTCAAATCAGTGCTTCATGTCAATGCTTCAGGTTCCACATCACAATACGTTTCATGGAATAAAATCTGATTGAATTATGGGCAAGTCTGGCTGTGGGGGCGGGCATTAAGCTTGATGGGAGTTGCATGGCTGATTTGTTGTTATGGTGTCCCAGTGTTCATGCATTGAGGTTTTATGTGAATGTGGTTCCTTGTATGTCAGGGAAAAAGCTCTTTCTAATGATTGTCAGACTAGAGAAGGCGTAATAAAATTCAACTCACAGGCTCTGATGTTGTATCGACTACCCAGTGACTGATACAGTACTCTTACTTGAACTGAACTTGGTGATCTGAACAACATAAAATGTAATAAAACCTAAAACCTCTTGTCTTGACTGTCTAAATCAGGAGGGCTGTCCAACGGCGTCCAGGCCACGGGGTCTGCCACTTTGCCACGCAGGTCGGCTCCCACCAGGGAGGAAAGGCTTATCAAGTTCTCAGGGATTGGCCCAGTGGATGAGACTGGGATGCCCATAGCCTCCAGATCAGTAAGACCAGCATAGAGAATCAAATGGTTCTCATTCTTTTGCACACACTATCCAAACATTGTGTCTATGTCACTTTGAGCTGGCCTGCCATGTTGCTGCTATATCCATAGTGTGCTATTTCTCAAAGCCCCATTCGTCAGACCTGTTTACTTTCAGCAACTCCCCTCCTTTCTTACGCCAGAGTGTGAACAAGCCCAGAGACTGGTACAAGAGCATGTTCAGACAGATTCACAAGAAGCCAGAAGGTAAGGGCCCCCCTCCCCTCCTCCCTCCTCCCTCACCTCTCACACACTCACCCTGTCCTCCAGAGAGAATTCTTTTTTGTCAGTGTCAGACACAGCAGAGGTGATCCAGAAAACAGATTATTTAAAAGGCAAGACATGTTGAGCCTTACGTCAATTCTACTTATTAACTCCCATAATAATCCCTCCTCTTATCTCAGCCCTCCCCCAAATCCACCCATTTGCTTTTCTCCATTACCAGTTGCATGACTGAAACTCATTCCCTGTTATTTGGGTGGTTAGCGGTGCCATCGCAGCACTGAGGTGATCTGAGTCCACTGGTCTGGACTCAATCTGTTTTATTATTTTATTCCCAGCACTCTACCGGTGCTTTGTCTTACAGTACTGACATTAATGCTACAGGCTATCATGTGAACATTCGGCCATACCTAACTGGTAAATACAGCATCACTAGTTATACAGTAGGTCTGAGATTAGGACAAATCCACTGAGCCCTGGGAGGAGCAACCTGGATTGACTCCATTTTACTTCATTGCAAGTGTATGTGAATGAAAAGTGTGAGTTTTAACATTTTAGTCTACGCTCCGGTGTTATGTAGTGCATGTCTAAAAACGCTTGTTGTTCTATTTGTTTACCAGAACCTGAGCTGGAGGATTCAGAGCGGTGGTCAGCCGAACGTAAGTGAAACCATCAGACTACAAATTGTGAACGATCTGCTGTCCTGATTGGTTATATGATCTGTTTTCACCTGAAACCGGTCTGTACTGATCCACTGAACCGCAGGGATCCAGCCATCTGCCAATATAGAAGATGGGAATGAAGCAGACAAGAACCTCTTTAGACTAACACCGTATGGAGCCCTCCCAGACTGGTGAGTTTGTGCCAATTCAATTCAATTCAATTCAATTCAATTCAGTTCAATTCAACACACTATATATAAACCATACAAACAAACATCAGTTGCTTAGACCAGAGAAAGAGTCAATAGCTTGATACAATGCAAAAAAAGTCGCACTCATCAGTGAAAACACAAAATGCTTGTACAGGTAAAGGAGATGACATCATCATGTGCAAATTAAACTACCTAATAGCAGTATTATTTCAATAAAGACTTGGTTTGACGACATAGCAGATATATATTGATGTCCGTACATGTTGTTGATTCCCAGTGTGTTTGAAATACTACTATCAATAAAGCTATATATGTAAAATGTTCTTCAAATTCATACTTGGATAAGTGAGGGACAGACTTTTATGTGAATAGCAACCAGAGCCCAGGCCATAAGCAATGGGGGAAGAGACAAAAAAGTGTGGAAGAGACAAGTTTGGATTTGTCGTTACAGGCACTAACAATGACGCCATGATTAAGTTGCCGTCCATGGTGTGCGCGTGTGTGTGTGTGTGTGTGGAGCCAATGAAACTGCAACCCATTTGCCATACCAGCCCTCCCCTTGCTAAATCAGGAGACAC
>OOFE01003456.1:3045-19466 GCA_900323365.1 Monocentris japonica
TGTCAACTGGAGAGTTCTCTTTTTTTTTTTTTGATGTGCATTTCACTTTAGCTACAGCAGCATGCAAGTGTTGTTCTTACGGGGCACTAAGAAACCTCTTTGCTCATGCAAGATAGATTTACAGTAAGTACAGCGCTTGCTAATGGCTAGTAACGGCAAACTGCAGCAGCTCTCTGATGTTTTACTTATGAAGGTCAACCTCAGAATCAATATCTGAATTAGGGCAAATGGAGACACAAACAAACATAAAACTGAACATGTAAGCATGAAAGTGTACACATGTGAACAGAACATCAAGAGAGACTGAAACATCACACACACACATCAAAGAATGTGAAGCAATATGTTCCTTGAAGTGCTGCTCATAAGGCATTAAGGTATCATAAGCTCATTAGAAAAGCATTATGAATGCAGCTGAATCCCGTTAGGTTAATGCATTATAGAAATGATCTCCGTATGAGATTATTATTAGTTATTTATATACACATCTATATTTACACATTTCTCCAGGATCATTCAGGAATATGGATAGCAGTGTAAATTAGATGAGGGAAATTAAGAAAGAGAAACAAATCATACGTACATTATTGCCCCGACACAGTGATGGAACGGTTACAGTTATGTTTTATGGAGGTAGATTCAAATGTCATTTATAAATGATGGACATACATTCTGCCACACTGATGCAGACGTGGTGCTGGGGTAGTGGGAAGTAGTAGAACTTTGCCTAAATGTAATACTCTGCAAGAACTCTGCAAGTAGTAGATCTGCTACTACTACTAATACAACTACTACTACTACTGCTACTACTACTGCTACTACTACTATAATAATAATAATAATAATAATAATAACACAGTCTAAGCTACAATGCTTTTATGCCAACATCAAACAATCAAATCAAACAAAATGGTCACAAAACAGTGGATTGCATTGGCATTCCTATTCATACACATTGATCCTTCAATTCAGAGCTAATATGGGCTGGCTAAGCCTCCAGGTGTTCATTCAGAGGGACAAATATCTGTGAAAACAGGGCTCCTGCATTGTACACGGATGAGAATGATGGCCTAAAAAGCCTGAACTGTTTTAAACATTTCGGCTACTCATTGATTTTAGTATTTGACCAGGCCTGCTGTCCTTGTTTGAAACCTCTTTGTTGAGTATGCAGTAGCAGCCTATCTCTGTCCTGTATTGTCAACATGTTAACGCTTTAAACAGATCAGAATACACTGTAATCCTAGAGCCTGTGACCCCAATGAGGATTCAAAAGATTCAAAAGTAGAATACAGTGTGGCCTATATTCTGCACTATTTACAGCATTATTCAGCAGAAAATGCCTCTGCTTCACTAACCCTTTCCTTGAGTAATAACATCCAATTAAAACATACTGCGCGTAACATTATGTTCAATTTAATTATTGATTTCTAATGCTTATGAAGTTGAATCTGAGCTACATCTGTTCTATTCTAAAAAATAGAACCCTAAAAAATCAGCCTCAATAACAGAAACTTCATAACTGTAGCTGATGTGCTGTTAATGGTCTGATGATTTCTGAGACGAAAAAGAAGCACTTCATGTTGACCAATGGGCAAGTCATTAAAATGTGTTCTCTTCCTGACAAGCCAGGGAAGCTTTGTGAATAATACATGTTGCGCCATGGCACATTGTAATTAGGCCCATGGTGCAGCATACCTGACATGCTCCTCTGTTTGAAAGCCTATCATTGCAGAGGCAGTCGTGTTTTTTGTCCAGACGTGGTCGCCGGGCGGGTGAGGCAGCCCTGCTCTTTAACACACCAGCACAACAAACATCTCACCCACTAACTCTCTGTTCTCTTGACTCACCACCTTTTACTCTTGTTCAATATAGACCAAAGGCAGTGAATCATGCGTGCACTGTACTAATGATCAGCTAACCCTTTTCTGTCTGGCTCTTATTTCTTCTCTATTATGCATGGATATGCTAGGGACAAGTGTGTTTTATTGCAGGTATTATGTGAGTGAACCTTGCACTCCTGACTGGTTGCTTTTAATGTTGATGAGAATAGGAATAACCTTTAATAACCTCTACTGTGGCACTCACTGTAAGTTACTCTGGAGTGTCAGCTGAATGCCTCAAATGTAATGTCATATAATGTATACCTGAAGTTACTGTACTGCGTACAATGCAAGTGCAATGCAAACCACTGAGACAGCAACGAGACAGTACACACAATAAGCCTCTTTATCTCGAAATGGGATGTGGATTTGTTTTTGCACACACAACGCATGCCCAGCCATGTGCCCAAGCAAAAGCCAATGAGACCTGACAAAACGTGCTTTTGACAGAAAGTGTTTGTGTTTGCAAACAATCCTTAATGAAAGCTCAGAGGCAGTGTGCCCTGCATGACCAGAGAGGCAGACATTTCACACCCAGCTATCGAGCTAGATTTGTAAGCACGGCTACACATTTCGGCCCTTTGACTTGTTGACTGTGATTGCTGTCTTTGATTAGGACTGATCTTCGATTAGCACTGATACGTGTTCGGGTGATGCTGGCACAGCTAATGCTTGTCGCCATGGGAACAGGCCTTAAATGCTAGCGCAGGCATGCTCTGGTGATGAATTGTAGTTTATACACACTCGATACCCAGGAAGGTGGAGGTGCCAGATGGCTATGCCAGTGTTTACTGTCACTCACACACTCACTCAGGCTGTGTGTTTATATACATGAAGGCTAAGCTCACAGCGAAAAGACATGGCATTAACGGCAGCTGTAATTTTAACACTGGATGTTAAACGTTAACGGATATTCCTGTGTGGGCTGTCAATGTTCGGTAAATACATTATTACACACCACAAAGAGTGTGTAAGAGAGCCTACAAGCTGTACTTATTCTACCTGTATGTACACCCTAGCCTGAATTTATTGTCACCTGAAGGAGAGTGAGAGTGTGAGAGAGCGACAGACAGGCAGACAGATAAAGAGAGAGAGGGAGAAAAAAGAGGAGAGAGAGGTAAGCCAGTCGAGACCAAACAGGGAGTGACATTACTGTCAACCCACCATCCCCTCACATTGGTGTTCATTGGTCTTGTCTCTGTTTGTGTCTCTGTTCTCAGAGCTGGGTGCGGGAGGAGATAAGAGCTGCGCTGCAGTCTGTAGAGACCAGCCTGCCATTTCTGCACGCCATTTGGGGACACTTTGTCCTTTGGGTGGTTTCCCCCGGACCAAGCAATGACAATGGGAGAGGAGGGAAGTGCTGCTGTGGGCAGGGAACGTGAGACGACGCAGCAGAGAAAACAGTCCTAATGGAGTGTTTATTTGGGGCAGAGAGCCACACACAAAGACAGCTCATCTAAAGAAGAGGGCTTCAGGGCATGAGGGAATGAATTCAAATGGTCCAGGACCAAACAGTCCCATTTAACTTACTGTTGAATCCCTCCAGCACCTCTCCCTTTCACAGAAAAAAACTCTCAGTCCAAGCTTTCTGCACTTCTCTCTGCCTACTGCCTCTACAGGTTAAGTTAAGGTAAATGTGGGCAAATGTGGAAAGGTACACATTTCCCCAGGTAAATCTGGTAAATCTGTATACATTTCCCGGTTAACGTGAGTGGAATCCTAACCTTTACCAGGGATCCAAATACCTTGTGCTAATCTTCATCCTTGCTCTCTAAAAGGAAGAGGCGTTCATGCCAACCATAAGAAGCTCTGCAATGCTCTTCTCTTACACAAATGTCACATTTTCACACGTCACAGACCCCAAAATAAACAGATTTTATGCTATTGTTGCTATTGATTTAGTATTGAATTGTGTAACTGTCTACACTGTACGCAGGGAAGATAAAAGTGGTAAGAATGAAACCTACACATTCTCTAATAGGGATCATTTCTAGTGAATTCAATTATAAAGAAATTAAACTACTCTTTCTGCTGGGGTCCCAGGACCCCACTTTGAGAACCACTACACACCAAAGCAGTAATACTTAATTGTTGTGTATCACATAACAGAAGCTGTGTGCTGAGCAGAGCTCTTGAAGGGGGCCTCTCCATCTCAGTATAACATGGAGTGATTAGTCATTGTACACACTGGGCTCCTGTGGCTGTGATGGCGAATCCCTTCAGACCAGACCAGACCATAAACCTGAGCATCAGTTGCGCTGTGATTCATGGTGCGGATGTCCTGCTGCAGTGAGAGGCATACTGATACTGATACAATCTGATGACTTCTCTTGTCTCAGGTATTTATGTGTGCTGTAACTGCTGGTCATCGGTCACTGGAAGGTGCTTGGCATTCAGCACTTGTCTTCAGCCAGGCTCCAACTGCAAACCCTCCACTCACCAGCAATACCTGTCTCATGCGATCCGCCACTTGAAAAGGATCCCATTTCTACTTATACTTATTATACTTCTAAAGTCAAACCACCACACCACAGCAGGAGAGTTGAGCTCAACCACGAAGACCAACAGGAGCCATGACAGCTCACGGCCAGTTACCAGCTGCTTGGTGTTCAGCACTTGCCACTGGCCTGGCTGTAACATCATTAGAATCAGGGAGGGGGTATACCATAGTATTTAAGACTACTTCAGATTAACTGAGTAAGGAATGTTCTATTACTTCACTGGAAGCCAGCCCCTCCAGGTTGGTTGGGTCAGCTTTATCAACCAAACACCACCACACCAAATACGCTATGAAGGGTAACAGGGAACTTCTTTTATGTGCAGTCAATGTGACCATTGGTTTTAATGATCCATGTGTTAAAATGTCGAGGTGAGACATGTTAACAATGACATTAAGAGAAGTCAGGAAGGGTTAGTTTTTTCTCTTCTCTCCATCTCATCTTTTCTCCATTTCCCGGCCTTTTGTCTTGAGGCCAACCCAGAAGGTAGCACGACATTTCTAGCACATTCTGAGAGAACGTCCTTCCAGAGGCACCAAACGACATGTGAAGGCAGAGGACTTGTGTAAAACACCTCTGACCTTTTTCAGTGGGTGACCATTACATTATACAGCATCAGCTGTGCTCTAAGGAGCAACACTGCTGTAGCTCCACAAGCCATGCTGTATAGGAAAGACACCACTACAGCCACAGCCGGAAGACATGCTTACAGTGCATGGTGTATACATAGCACCATATACTGTATTCCCACTGTGTTCCTGCAATATCACACACAGCAAATACTCACTGCTAGAAAGTGTATCTCTAATTCATGAGTGTATTTCCCATGTCACCAAAACACAACACACTGATCATGCAAAGTATGAAAACTAATGCTACATCCTCCCATTTTTCAATTTCAGTAATCACCACCCGAGAGCCGAGCTCTCACTACAGAGGACTGCAGCTCATTTTCTCTGGGGACCTTTGTGCGTGATGATAGCGGGCAAGGCTCTCAGGTGCAAATCAATTCTAGCCTCCGTCCTTTTACCGAGAGGCCAGGGTATATTTTTGGAGCACTTACCAAAGTCTGACATGTTTGATTCTTTTTCTTCACCTCTGCCTCAAGTGCTTCACACTCCCTCCTTCTGGTGCTGATCTCAGTCTCCTGAGGAGAGAGAAAAAGCAGAAGACGGCTGCTATGGTTTGTCAGGAACATTGGCTTCCTGAGAGACCTCAGTTGGACAGTTAGCCTAGTCGAGAGAGAGCCACAACATTTCATTATTCAGCACTATTTAGGTGTGTGTGTGTGTGTGTGTGTGAGAAAGAGAGAGAGAGAGAGAGAGAGAGGGAGAGAGAAAGAGACATCTTCTGAGATTATCAATTACTTATTACAAAATGTTTTTATGTGGACAAGAGATAGGAGGCATCTAAAGTTAAAGATAGTGTGGTTGGGTGGTCTTTGGATAGAAATGATCCTCTAGTAATCATGTGGAAAAAAGAGACTGAAGGCACTGCAAAGTAATCTTTGGTTAATAATCATTTTTGTTCAGTCAATTTGTGCTGCTGCTGTTGGCCAGGTGTAAATTGTATATTATGACATATATACACACATATTCACATATATATGTTGCATTCTCTGTCATGACAACAGTAGCAAGCAACAGTACAAGGGCTCCACCATGTGTCCACCTGACAGCTGATACTCCCAATAACTGTCTCCTGAGGTTTTGAACGTCTGTTTTCACATTATCTTTCCCTCAAGCAGCCATTCAACTGAGCTGACAACTGAATGCTGCGTTAGCTGGTGAATTACCAAGGAATCAAGCCCAGTTTCTTCACGTCGTGCGATTAGAACCAGAACACAGTTGAAGTCTGCTGCAATTGCCATGCAGGATGACCAAAATGAGATATCCCCGTCAAAGCTGCCTGGGTGGAGATGCCATGTCTCACTGTGACTCTAATCCAATCAAGAGTTGCCACTTTGATTTCATCCACGATGAGCTGGCAGGTTTGAAACGAAGGGGTATGCATATTTAAACATGAGTGTAGCCAACTGTAGCCAGCCTAGTTACCACCTACCACTACCATTATACTACGAAATGCATGGAAGCATCAGTGAACAAATATCGCATGACCAGACCCACTGGCTTTCAGCAGACTGAGCTCTATATGAGAATACAAGGCACATCCTTACTGCTGGATGCGCTAAGATTAGTTTATAGCATTACAAGGGGTTTTATCTGTCAGTGTGTTCCTCCAGTGCACACTCTCTGGTAGCGTGGACCCTCGTGTCCTGGACTAAAATAAGTGCTGGAGCCACCACAAGTCCACAGCACACAATGATGTACTGTACATCAGAAAACATGAATGTGCACTAAATCACAGCGACGCTTACAGCACGGTTTGAGTAGATATTGGTATCCATTCAAAAGGAAGACATTTTGTTCTGCTACATCTGGCGGTTCCCCTATTGACCTTAGAGTGTTGGTCTATATTTAATAAGACAGCAGGCAATAAGGTCAGAGAACAGCAAGAGCGGATGGAGGAGGAGGAACCAGCTTTGACCCTTTCATGCTCTTTGACCTTGTGCTGCTTTACCCCAGGCAAGTGACAGTTGGCATGATTACATCCTCGACCCCTTATCTGTCATAACAGGTCCACCAGGCCGTGATCATGCTCAGTTGTGTGTGTGTGTCTGTGCATTTGCCTGCAAGCATGCATGTGTATGTACATGTGTGTACGTATGTGTAGATGTGCACTGTTCACACAAGAAGAATTTGTGACTATTGTGACAAAAAACTGTTGTGAGGAGTTTGCCTCAACTAAAAGACACAATAGACAGACTTCAAACTCCAGGTCTTTGTGTTAAGGATTTCCTATTGAAATATGAAAAAACACTGTTGCTGCTTGAATTAGACAAAACAAATACTTTGCTATTGTTCACGTGTACAGTATCCAAAAGTCCACTACCAAAACTCTTTTGTTTGATAATTGATCAAAAACTAATACACATTTTTAGTCAAATGATATTTCTCCAACAAGATTACATAATTAAAAAAAAAATGTAATTAATAATTAAAAATTTTCAACAGAAGTCCTTTTTCAAAGTTAAAGCACCAACTGTAGCGACAATAATGCATAGAGGACCATATTAATTTCGTCAATGTCTGGTATTAGATATTAAAAAACTATTCACACTGTGTATTAGGAGCATACACGTGTTAATATTTGAATTAAATGTATGGTGTGCCAACAGTTTGAGAAAACCTCACCAAATGGTGTGATAGATATATTTCAATTTCATAGGAGCATTTCTCAAAGATCTAAATTTTTTTTTATTTGTATCATTTCTAAATAATGTATTCTTGAATATGAAGCATCAACAGAGTAAAAACATTGTATTAGTTTTTGATAAATGATGAACAGTTCTTGGTAGTGGACTCAGACGTTTGGACCGCTGTATGTAGCCTTCCAACGTAAGCGCTGAATCACCGCGTGAATCACAGTGGCTCGGCAGACGGCGTGCCATCTCCCTTGTGGGCTGGTATCTAATGTGTACAGTTTTCAGAACCAGACGGCTTCGACACCACGATAAGCTGTGCGATGAATATTGTACTTACACACACACACACACACACGCACGCACACACACAGCTCTCAGGCTTGCTCAGGCCCATTTGTTTGGAACACATTTGCCAATGTTCAATTAAAATTCCCTCTGATAAAAGATTCAAACGGCTGCCATTGTGAGTAATGAGCTCCTGGATAAAGTGAAGAGGCGTTTACTGCACATTGGATGAAGACAGATGAGCGAGACCAACCCCTTAAGCAGGATCTAGCATTTGTGCCTCAATGGTGCTAATGCAAATGCATGCACAAGAGAGGTGCATCCATAGCGATCTATATGACTCCCTGTATGTAGTGGAGAGGGTGGGAGAGACGTTCTGCCAGGGAGAAGACACGGACCACCACTCTCTATTGTGAAACTAATTGGTCTGTAGGGCAGCATGGTGTTTCACTTTCTAGCTAAGCCACAAAGTCAAATGGCACTTTATCTTTAAAAATCAGTGGCAAAAATGATCTCTATTTAAGGTAAGGGTGAGGCATGAGGTCTCCAGTGTGATTATGATTATGGTTTAGGTGGAAATGATTTCCAGCAGCCTGATCAGCAAGATGAATATATTAGAAATAGTGGATGCTGTTATTAACTTGTTTTTTTTTTCATTATTCCTCTTTCTCCATCTTGCTCTCTCTCTCTCTTTCTGTCTTCTTCTCTTCCTCTCATTTTTTCTAAGACTGTTTTTTTATTGCTTTTCAGTCTGCCACTAAATATTGCTACTCTGACAGCCAGATCCCCCTTGTGCAAGAGATCTCTACCTGGACTAACCTTGTTAAACTAATGTCAACAAGTAGGCAACACCATTATCAACCAGCATATCTACCAGTGGCAATAGGTTACAATATCCCCAAATCTTTTAATTTAACAAATAATACATTGCAATCTCTACACCTCAGTATCATGAGTAGCACTGCAGCAGCCCATGGAGGTAAGCAAAGGTTTTGCAAAAGAAGCCAGGAACTCAGAATAACTGCCTCAGCTGTGAGCCCTGAACACACCCGTCTTGGTGTTCAGCACCATGGAAAGCTCCCCCGGGACAACATAACAGTAGCATGTGGTGTACTGTCAGCGCCAACTATTTTTGCGCTATATTTGCCGCTGCTGACCCTCCACTCTTAAACCGACAGTAACATCTTGGTAAAATGAGGTTTGGATGCCATTATTTCAGCACCAACTAATTAACGCAGGAGGCTTTCCCCAACCCTATTCTCAGCCTTTGGTCTTCTGATCTTTTGTAGTTGGGAAAGCTCTGCTCACAATCTCTGGTGAGCAGGGGTAACCTCATTAAACTCTCTCTCTCTCTCTCTCTCTCTCTCTCTCGCTCTCTCTCTTTCCTATGGCTGACTGAAATATTTACACCGTTTCTATCAGGGGGTGATCTACAGTCTGTAAATAGTAAATATCTGACTGCAATATCAAATATAGGCAGACATGCACATGAGAGCTTACATACAATTACATTTTGCTTTGATGCTAGCAAACTCTCTCAGGTTAACCTCATATCTAATTCTGTGACTGACTGCTAAAATCCTCTCAAGAAATATGCAGGCACACAGCGTGCTACAATTCAGCCGAAGCTACATTATAATCAAACTGACGGTCACACAACAAAAGAGCACTTGACCTTTTAGAGGCGGGGAGTAACTCCCAGAAACGAACAGCACATCAACTCTGACTGCAGCACACAGCTTTACAGCTAATTTTTGGCCTCTCAAAATGCCAATGTTGCACCCAAAGATGTACACACTGTCCTGAGACATCATCCCTGTTATTGTGTGCGGCTGCTTCTTTTCTCCAGTCAAACTGCAGCCAAGGGGAAAGCCATTAGGGAAGCTGTAGCCTATCAGGCTAAGGAGAGGCTACCGGTGCTGAGTATCAGCATACCAGTGAGCTGTCAGGGGCTGAAAGAGAGGATCCCCCTCTGTTACCCAACACCCAAGCACCAGTTCCACTCAGCAGAAATCAGCCACACAGCATCGCTGACTATACTGCCCATGCTGCTGACCCAGACACAGTCCAGTAGTCTAGTCCAGTATAGCAAGCAGTCGTGATCTCAAATCATTTGAAATGGCAGAGTAAGTTACATAACCCCTCCAGCTTAAGGCTGTGTGCACGGCGCAGATGCCTGCACTCTGCTAATACTGTACTTGTCTACTGCGTGAGAGTGTGTATGTGTGTGCGTGTGTGTGCGCACATCAACATGAAGACTGACTGCTGAATCACAGATTCACAGAAAACGCAGTATAACTCCCAGAGATCACCACGTCCATCCCCTCACACACACATGCACACACACACACACACACAAGCTCTAATCCCTTTAGCAACCTCCTCTTCCCTCAGCATCAGAGAGCCCACTAAACACTCCTCTCACGTGAACAGACCCACCTTGGTACTCACACAGCCTAGGGCACGGAGCAGGAGAAAGAGAGTGAGATAGAGAGAGAGAGAGATGGACAGAGGACAAAAGAAATGACAGGCGGAGCTGATGAGAGAGGGTAAAGAGTTAGGGGAGAGAAAGGAGTGATAGTGAGCAAATGTATGTGTGTGAGAGCGAGAGGAGGAGAGGCAGAAAGATAAAAACAGATGAAAAGGAAGGGAGAATGGCAGAAATGAAAAATGGAAGGGAGTCAGGATTTACCGTCTAAGCTCCTCAGCTCTGCAGCATTTTGTCCCGGGTATAAGAGTGTCTTAGCCCTCAGCGAGGCATCCTCTATCAGGCATATTAAACGTCATACAGCAATGGCAGTGGAGACAGCCCTTAGTGGCAGTAGGAGTAGCCTAGTCTGGATTCCAGTTCCTCTCTCTCTCTTCTCTCTCTCTCTCTCTCTCTCTCCCTCTCTCCTTCTCTCTCCTGTTCTGTGCCCTAGGCTGTGAGACTACTAAGGTGGTACCAAATGAGTGAGTACCGAGCCTCAGCATGCCGTTGAATCCAAATGAAACTACCACTATCACCAGGGTCTGACCTCTCCAAGCCACTGAGCGCTACGCTACCTGCCTGCTGATGGCCTATCAGTCTACCACACTACTACTGAAGACCACAGAGAGAGGAGGAGGAGGAGGACAAGGGACGGGAGATAGCAAAGGCAGAGAAGAGAGGGAGATAGGATAGCAGTTTTTCTGCTATCCTATCTGAAGACATCCTATAGGAAGACATGTCAAACAGTAGATGTATAGAAAAAAATGGGTAATAATAACAAGAAGAAGAAGAGGAAGAAGATCTATATTTTTTGATCAAAGTTCCAAACTACTCTAAAATAAAAGGAATGATGAAAGGGGGCTGAGAGGAGCAGAACGAAAAGGATGAACTAGGATCTAAAACACAACGTGGGGCTGCTGCAATAGTGGGCTAATTTGGAAGAGAGCAGGCTCAACGGTACATGAATGGCTCAAGGGAGAGCTATAATTCTGATAATCCCACTGCACGAACACCAAGCTTTCAGAAGAGACTTTTACCTAAATGGAAACCAAACAATGACTCATAGAGCCACCAAAGACTACTGCAGAGATAAAGGGGGTGCTGCACACACATATCACCTCTGCATCTTTTACTGGGACCTTTGTCTTGAGAAAACAGCATCATAACAGTTGCAGAGGTCATATGAGTGGATTGGGACCTATCTTCTTTATATGGACCGTACTGTGGGGTTTGATTCCCTGCACCCCAAAGGTGAAGCCGACACTAGAGCTGGCTCAGTCACATAGAAACACACAGATGCGAGGCTAAGCGGACTAAAATAGGAACGAACACTACTCTGAGTTTTCACCCAAACCATGTATACCTCCATAGTTGGTGAGCCAAATCTAAACATCCCAGCAAGCATGTGACAGGTAGCAGCTACGGACGACTGCAGACGCCTCAACTTTCATTCTGGCACTATATTCACACGCGCGTTCAAAATGTTTGCTGGGATATTTTCCTGCCAAAAGTGATATAGTTGTACCTTTGAAATACCCAGATTGCCTGTGTGCATCTAAACTGATACCAGAGCGCCAGTGTTTCACAGCTCAGCCCCATTAAAGTGGCCGCTATCTGGGTAGATGAGCCGCTGAGACGATTGACAGGTCTGAGAGGTACTGCTGCCACTGAGGCATTGGGCATAAAAGCATAAATGGAGACTCAGCAATATGATGCAACTGTGAATACGCACAGGACGTCCAGGTAGTTGTGGGGGACAGAGAACTCATTGGCCAATACGACCGGTCTCTTCATTCCATTTGGCAGCCTGCAGGCCACAGATACAGTCGCCAAAAGCACAAAGTGGGATTTACTGACTACAATTAGATTTATGTTATGAAATTATTTGTTTTAAGGTGGTCTGTAGATTTTGGATATCACTTTATCTTGGCGCGTTCTCAATTCACCAATAATACAAACTGGACACACCACCATCTCCACTCATGTCACCAATTAGTTTTATTTGCTGTCAGTTAAAATGTCTACAAATAAAAAGGCTTATGGTATAATATTATGATGGGCCATGAGAGAGTAGCCAGTAGTCTTATTTTCAGATTGTGTGCGCATGTGTGTGTGTGTGTGTCTTGTCATAGGTAAGGATCAGTTTACTGTACAACTGCAACACTTTTGTAATGTCAAATGTGTGAAAAGAATTATACTGAGCCGATGTTGAAGGTTGCCTAAAACAGGTTTTGGGTTAATTACTGAATGCAGGCCTGTATCTGCACTCAACAATCAATTAACTCAAAATGTTAAAAAGTGTTAAGATGTTAATGGCCAGTGGCACACAAAAATTCAAGATAAACTGAAGCAGCTCAGGGGGTGTTGGGTTTATGCCAAACTTTGAGAAAGGTAGACTAAATAGACGTGGGCTTTTAATTTCTGTAAAGTGATTTTTTTCTACCCTTCCATGTGTCCAGGCCACCCGGATTTTCCAGTGTAGCCCTCCCAGTATTTAAGCTCAACTTTCATGTTCTATCGTAATAGATATATAATAAATCAACACATTTAATTACAAAACGCTGCAGAACATTTAATCACCAATGAATTAAAAACTAGAGAGAAAAATCTCTCCATAATTTACAGCTGCAATTCTTTGAGCTAGTGTGAGCTAGCTGGTGAAAACAGCCATCCTTTCCCTTCATGCTGTCATGACTTTGCCAGAATCACCCACTCCTTTCTGCAGGGAGTTGTGCTCTCACATCTGAGCCCCTCTCAGTCAGAAGCCCATGGAGAAAGAGAATCTCACAAACCTGCCATGAGCACATTAATTCACATCGAACCAGGCTGCCTGTTTGTCTGCACACTTGGGCTCCGACCAGATAAGCTGATTATATCACAAAATATTACATGCTGTCCTATTTGTTCTGATCCAGCGTTAGCACAATGTCCCTGGTAATTCAAAATCACTGACCTATGAAATGTCAAGGTAGACAAAGATGGATAATTACGGGGGAAAATACAGTGATCCAAACTAGTGCACCTCTTGGCGCAACAAGAAATCATTAGCTGTTACAATTAAGCCCAATTTTATCATTTGACTGGATTAGCTACTGTATGCTAACGGACACATCAGACAGCAGTAGCACTCGTGGTGGTAGCAGTCTGTGATGGTATTGAAATTCACATCACGAGGTTGGCAGCCTTTGAAGTGAAGGCTGCACTAACTAGCATATGCTCTGGTGGTACATCCCCTTCCTTTGCCCCAGCTGAAGGTCCTTTCTGCAGGATGAAATGCTTAACTGCTAGTAAAGGCTAATTCTGTGCTGGCTGCCTCTAATTTAACTGTCTTCCTGCCCCAGACAGAGAGAGCCCAGGCTGTTATAGGCTAAGGGGCTGTCACCAGCTGAGGTGGCTGTGTCTCCCTTTGATCCTGTGCCAGTGCCACAGACATATGCTGTTCAACTCTGCAGGGAGGAGCTGTACTGGATGCAGGGAACAGCACTCTATTCCACTCCATTCATTAAACACATTTCAATAGCTGGCAACCATTTAAATCACTCTTCAGATTGCAAAAAACAATATAATGAGTTTCACTTTCTTCGTCAAAACAGAACAGAACCTGCAAAATATTATTTTGCAAAATACGACTGTGGAGTGTTCAAACACTATTTTGCCTGTGTCCCAAAAAGGTGCCCATTAATGGCTCCACCATGCCAGAATGAGGTAGCATGTGGCCTCATGTGGGTCATCTGGTTGTGAACAAGTGAGTGAAAAAGATTGTCTATCTGTTAATGGATTGTTACGAGGCTGTTGGCCGAAGCAAACCAGACAGGCTCTGACGTAAGAAATGTTCATATTAGGGTGCGGGTGAGGAGACCCTGTGTCTTGTGATGGGAGACAGGTGGTGCCCGGGAGGAGATAAAGAGTGAAGCTTTCACTCCACAGGAGCCTGGCACAATCACAGCAGAAACAGACGCCATAGCCTCCCATCCGGGCACACTCGCTAACCCTCACTGCCAATTTACACGACATTCAATTACTGGTCATTACCTGACTAGCAGACACTGAGGACCCAGTTCCTATGACCTCCAAGTGCCAAATCACACAAGTGGTCAGACGTAGAAGCTGGGCAAGGTTAGCAATGGATACAGACTACTT
The DNA here is from genome assembly GCA_900323365.1 of Monocentris japonica. Taxonomy (NCBI): domain Eukaryota; kingdom Metazoa; phylum Chordata; class Actinopteri; order Trachichthyiformes; family Monocentridae; genus Monocentris; species Monocentris japonica. The sequence goes on from OOFE01003456.1 coordinate 17,584, forward strand.
CAATTCAGGTCTATTAGTATCATCCTGTTTGTCACAAAGGGCTTTACAGAAACAAAAGACACAAAACTGATGGAAAAAAAAACATGGAAAATAAAAAGACAAGAGATATAATAAGTAAATCAGAAACACCAAGAAACAGCGCCAGAGCTTGTGGGTGTATATGTACGAGTGTGTGACTGGATGTGTGAGCGCACATGCACATGAGGTGGTATATCATTGTGCCATTGAGCACATTTCATAAAATTATTTGATCTAATGCACTATCTATCTATATATACTGTATATACATACATATACTGACACTAACAGTGGGGCGGCAGGTTGACCTAGCAGTTAGAGAGACCAACCCATCACCGGAGGGTCGCTGGTTCGATCTCCGGCACCACCAGGAGGGTGTACTCCAGCTGTGAGCTGGTGATTGAAAAATGACTGGTGCCGCAGCTATGATGCCCACCAACACTGCCAAAGTGCCCTTGAGCAAGGCACTTAACCCAACTGCTCCAGGCACGCTGTCCAATAGCTGACGCCTGCACTGTCCTCTGACCTGGAAAAGTGCATGTGTGTGGGGTGATGTGTGTATAGAGGTTCTAGTCAGAGGTACGCAAAGAAAGAGATTCACTGCATGTGTACATGTGTTAGTGCCAAATACAGTTGATTCATCAACCAGTTCTTCTTCTTCTAATGCTCCCATGCACTGGGTGCAGCCTCCTTAATATTTGTTTTATATCTTTCTGTTTGTCTTTGGGCCAAAAGGAGAGCAGCAAAAGTCCCCGGGCAATTAAGTTAATGGAGCAAAACATACACAGAGCATCACAAAAATGAAAAAGTAACACGCAAATTTCCACACAGACACTCTGGTCACACACACATAGTAGAGTGGAACAAATGAGGAGGCATCCCTGCTGAGGCTCAATTGAAAACAAATTACTTTATTTTTACAGCAGAGAGCCCTGTAACTCCAGGGTGGACGAGGACTGCAAATCTGAATCTAATTTTCTTTGGCCTGTGTTTTCCCATGAGCCACAGGGAAGTAAATTTCGCAATCAACGGACCTGGTACGCTAAATGTATCAGGTATTGTATAAGCCTTTGTGATTTGACTGGCATTCTACATAAAAGAGATGATCTTTGTCTGGCGGAATGGGAGTCGGGATTAATATGAAGAGTTAACACCCGACCAACAGCCAAAGAGAAAGTGAGTCGGTCGTGCAAGCGTGTCAGCGTCCAGCATTAGCATATAAACAACAGCCTGGAGTAGGGAGCTGCTGCTACTGAAGACTTGTAGAATTGTCAATATGCTCGCTGGTCCTCATCCAGGGATCAGAGAGGGGCTGACAGGACTTTGATTCCTGCACGGTGGGGAAAGGATAAACAGCAGAAAAACAAGACCTCCACCTGTCAATCACTGGGCTCTATTTCTTTCACAAACAAACTTCAATTTCAGTATTCAGCATGAAAAAAAATCCAATTTCACTTTTGTTTTTGAAAAACAGACTTGGAAAAGACTGACACAAATGAAGCAGAGACAGAGATAGGCAAGTACAATTTCATAATGCCATTAAAGCAAGTGCAATGTCAGCCTGGGCCTTTTACTCACTCCACTCCACTGAATCCATAATCCATACAACCAGGTTACTCGTGAAAGGCATTATTCCTTTCTTTACTCAGCAAACAGCAAATAGAAAAAAAAATTGAACAGAGATGCCAACAAAGTGAGTCTTTGTGACTGTGAGTGGACACCATGATTTAATGCTCCCTCCCACAAAAGGTGACAACATATGCCTGGAGACCACAGGACCCAGCGGACCTGATTGAGGACAGGATGCCTCATTATCCCACATGCAGAATATCAGTGGAGTACGTGTGTGTGTGTGTAGTTTCTGG
>OOFE01003458.1:3206-21410 GCA_900323365.1 Monocentris japonica
CTGCGGGACAGCGAGGCCTTCTGCAACCTCAACTGCAGCTCCCTGAGGCTGGACAACGAGGAGAAGTTTGCGGAGTTTCCCGAGCTGCGGGTGTTTGGAAACGTGATGAAGAGGGCGCAGTGCTTGAAGCGGTGCAAGCAGGGGCTGCCCGCTTTCAGGCAGACTATGCCCAGCCGGGACACCGTGGAGGAGTTCGAGAGGAGAGAGCCGTACAGATATCTGCAGTATGCCTACTTCAAAGTGAGCGAGCCGAGATTTAATTACTTTGTGAAATATGGTGGGTGATCAGGGGTGTAGTGGATCTAAACTCAGCTGAGCCATCTTTTTTATCCTGAGATAAATCTTTAGTATCCACATTCAAAGTATGTAGCGTCAAAGTGATGGGAGTAATGTGAGAATAAGTTTTTTTAACGGGGGAAAGGGATATAATAATGCTTTTCTGACGATTTATGTGATTTTTCTTTGTATCGGTGGTTGTTTGCCTTATAATGATCACCGTCAGAAGTCGAGGTTTACCCACCTTTTCACTTCCTGCTACATCACTAGGGATCATTACAGTGCGTCCAGTCTTTCTCCTGAACCCCTTAGACACACTGACATTGATATGGAAGTTATTCTTTTCTCTTAAATGGGGTTTTGACGTCACCTACATGCCACGGATGCATAAGGGGGCTCTTATTTTCCAAAAGGGGACATTCTTAACTTTTACGTGTGTAGCATTGGGGGTTTAATTGACTGCTCTCCCCAGCACTCTATCTTTTCTGATTGCATTTTTTATTGTTTCCTATGTTGATGAGTGCAAACATAAATAAATGTTGCAAATGTGTTTGTGTCCCAGTCTGACAACCTGGCCAAGGCCGTGTCGGCGGCCCACACCTTCCTGCTGAAGCACCCAGATGATGAGATGATGCAGAGGAACATGGCCTACTATAAGAGTCTGCCTGGGGCCGTTGAACACCTCAAAGACCTGGAGACCAAGTCCTATGAGGTACACACACACACACACACACACACACACTGAGATGCCCTTTTAAGTTGGATGTTTTATGGCTTCTTGAAGTGTGGTAAGTACACATAGGGATGACTGCATGCACCCAAGCCATCCTATTATTGGCTCTATGGGTGTGGTAGGGTTTGATGTGGTAGCAGCTTGTGGTGGGCAGGCCAAGCTAGCCTATTGCCCCCACAAATACACCACACCTTACTCTTATTCACTAGGCACCATAGACCTTGATGAGACAATGCTCATAACATGTGAATTACCCCAATAATTCGATCATACTCCGAGTTACCATCAAATGACTGGTTGAATGGGGGATCTCTTCCTCTTTGTTACATTTCCTTATGTTTTCTTGTCATCTGTTGTCCCAGACATTGTTTGTGCGTGCAGTGAGGGCATATAACGGGGATAACTACCGTACCTCGGTGTCGGACATGGAGCTGGCCCTGCGGGACTTCTTCAAGGTCTACGATGAGTGCCTGGCTGCCTCAGAGGGCGCCAGGGAGGTCAAAGACTTCAAAGACTTCTACCCCTCCATAGCTGGTCAGTTTATCCCTGATCAGTAACCTCCTCTGCCTCTGTCTTGTTCTTTTCTTTCATTTCACCCCCTTCTCCATTCTCACGTTCCCCCCTTTCTCTCCATTTCTTATTCTCCATTTGCCATCTTCAGTATCCACTTCCTTAGAGTTCACCAGCAGCCTGGTGCAGAGCTTTGATTTCTTTCCATCCAGAGTGTAATAAACCTCCTGTGTCTCGTGCCTTCCTCTCCAGATCACTACACAGAGGTCCTAGAGAGGAAGGTGAGGTGTGAGAGTGAACTGACACCTGTTGTAGGAGGCTTTGTTGTGGAGAAGTTTGTGGCCACCATGTACCACTACCTGCAGTTCGCCTATTACAAATGTGAGTAGCACGTTGTTATGGTTTCATTATGACATAACCCTTGCTTTGCAACTGCCTACACTTAAGAGCTTTTTTTCTTCGTGGTGTCATGAAACTAGAGCACTATAGCCCTGCTATTTTAGTAGCTTGGTACAAGTGCTGTGGTGCTGTAATTTGTAATGCCAAAGTATTGCTGAGTTTTCAGTGAATGACCTGAAGAACGGAGTGCCATGTGTGACCAGCTACATGCTGTTTGACCCCAATGATGAAGTCATGAAGAACAACGTGGCCTACTACCAGTTCCACAGAGACAAATGGGGGCTGACAGATGAGGACTTCCTCCCCAGACCAGTGAGACATGTTAATAACACAATAACACCCATGCTTCCAGACACAAACACACACACACACATTTTACCATTTTCGTGTCTTTGTTTCACTATCACATCTGTGTGTGTGTGTGTGTGTTACAGGAGGCAGTGCGGTACTACAACCAGACCACCATGCAGCTACAAATGCTGGAATTCTCCAGACAGCGGCTGGTGAGCGACGACGAGGTTCGTGCCTGTGTTTACATATTTGTGTGTGTTTTTGTGAGCATATGTGCGCATGTGGGTGTGTCACAGAATGCTTCCAGCAGATTATCTTTGAGTCGAGGGAAGATCAGATACAAACCTTATCTTAAAATTCCCATAAAATCAAGTTTAGGTTGTTTGTGGAAAAACCCTATAGTCCTTTAGTTTGGTCACATGACGCTCTGCAGTACAATGTGGCCTGTGTTTATCAGACTGCAATATCACAGATGACCATAGGGGGGCAGCACGACACTGGCATGTCAATAAGTCATTATGATGCAGCTCAACGACTGGGCCCATCAGGGCAACCCAACATAAACCAGGATTACATGCTGTATGTGGTAAATACCATTCTGTTCCTAGCTAATCGCTTTAGTAATGCCAGGTATGAGGAATCACTGATGTCACTGGGAGTAGGAGGAAATTTGCTAACTCACTCTATGTGTGTGTGTGTGTGTGTGTGTGTGTCTGTCTTCACAGGGGGAGGTGGTGGAGTTTATAGATGAGTTCCTGGATGGGGATGAATAGCGCACTTTGGAAACTGGCTAAACACTGAAAAACAAACACAAACAACAAAACAACACCAACTTTCCTCAGTTTCTATTTATTGGACATTGTAAAAGGCTCTGATTGGTCACTGTATTTTTAGCTGCGGCTCCACATCCTGAATATTTTTATACTTTGTTATTTTGTGCACTAAACATACCGTAGAGTGGTATGGGCATATAGTGACTAAATTGGAGGATGATAGTGGTGGAGTAATGTTTTTTACTCATTGTTTTGTTGTCTTTACTCCTCCACTGTGAATTGTTTGTGTCTTTCAATCAAATTGTCTGTTGTCTTACAAAGATGGTCCTTTTTACCATTAAAAAAACGCTTTTTGAACCTCGACTCTCCTGAGTAATCATTACAGTGTTGTTGAGTTGTTGAGGTCCGTGGATGTGACTCAGTGGGAATAAAATCACTTCAGTCCATTGATTTTTAAATCCTAGAAGGACGGGATGGAGAGCTGAAGGAAGAAGAGTGGGGTGTTTGCATGGGTCCATTTGATGAAACCTGATCGGGTCTGGGCCTGTACTGAGCAGAGAAGCACAGCCAGAGAAAACACTGAGATGTTTAATAATGTTTGAACATTGAGTCTGCGTGCAGTTTGTCACACAGTGGTGTTAAAAACCCACAGGGGAACATCTCTCTGTTGTACTCTGGCTCTCTAGTCTGCCTACCTTTATCTGTCTTTTTTTACTTCCCTTTCTCCATCACTCATTCCTGTCTTTGACCTCTTTCCTTCTTTTCTTATCAGCATTTTTTGAACAGAAGTGGAAGATTGGTAGGAGGGGCTTAGTTAAAAGTCAAGATACAATTCTGATTGTCAGCAGTAGAGGTCACAGGTCAAAGTGACACCTTGAGATGTAACACTGACGCACGTATACACACTGAGTGACGATGGACTATGAAAATGGAGATATGACTGTGTCTAGCTGACCCCTTGAGTTAAATAATTTTCCATTACAGCACATTGCTTAAAGTATAAATTAATAGTTAAAACTATATCTGACCCAATAATAATCAAAGTCACAGGTTTAGGAGTTTATTATCACCTAGAGAACACATACACAATACACACTTCATCCGAACATCACACACAGCAGGCCGTTTGAGATGAAGAAGAAACACACAGTGAAATATTCTTATCGTGTGACTGAGTCAGCACCAACATATGTTTCCATTTTTCCATTTTCATATTTGTTTTCTCTCAAAACTCTTGGCAACCATCACATTTTTGCACATGTTAAAGTTATCCCAAGCCCAAACTCCACATCAGTATTTTAATGTTGCCATCAGACATCAGCTGCTTGACAATCCACAACATGGTCTTTTCTGGTTTCACTCCATTCAAGGCCAAAGCTGACATCATCATGACATCATCATTACAAGTATGTGTGTCAACTGTGGTGTGGAATGGTAGGTGCAGTAAGAGGCAGCTGAGTAGATTTAGAAAAGAGTGGAGATGAGTTGACCCTGTGTGCGACATGAAGAGGTATTGTCTGATATTGACTGAGTTCCACTGACTTGGTAAAGAACTTTTCTACCCACCTATGTACAGCAGGTTAATACAGTCAAGAGACTCATATTTACAGATACATACACTCCCACCAGAAATTCTACAGGTATTTTATCCCTCACGCCTTTGCCACATAGTTGGGGTCAATTCACTCTCAGATCAGAGGATGTAAAAAAAACTAAATTTTCAGTGGCAATACAAATTATGTTTTCAATAAGTCATTTCAATTTGAATTAAATCAAGCTGGGAAAGGAAATGACCCAACTCCAACAAATCCCTAATCCACAAACAGATTAAACATAAAGCTATGAGACGCTCAATGCTTTTTACAAAACAACAGAGAACACCGGAGGTTATACAATGTGTATGAGGAAAAACATAAGTCAGGCGTGACTGATGACACTGAGTTCTTTGTCTACTAGCCACCACCCACTTTTAACAATAATTATGAGAAAAGCAGGTCTATTTAAGTTATTGGCATACATTTCAGTTCATTTTTTGTAATCTTTGTACAGTACTGGAATTACAATCTTTACTCTCTAAGTTTAGGACCCTCTTAGAACGGCTATATAGACTTATTTACATTTACTAGTTTCTATATATATATTTTCTCATTTTTAATAGTTGACCGAGTATCAAGTATTTGGTTCCCGCACATCAGGATGAAAACAGCAGGAATGAAAATATCACAAAATTAAGCATACCGACACTGTAAAACATTTCATTATCTTAAACTAAAGTCACAGGCAATCCAACTGGGTGTTTTGAAGTCAAATTACAATTTTCATGGAAAAATGTAATTTGACATGACCTAAAAACCCAAAGCAGACAGATTATTTCTGACTATTCCTACTTTTAAGTATTGTGTTCTGAATCAAGTGTGTATCTGTCCGTCTATCTGCACCTACAGGTCAGTGTTTGTCTGTCACCATCTAATAGTAAGTTTCTCTCTGTTGCCGTGGTAGCGCCACAACGTTTGATCTCTGGTTGGTCTGAATGCCATAGGCATCCCTCAGTATAGACTCTGGTCTCCTCAATAGAAACCTTCAAACACGACACGCCGCAGATCACACTGACCTGAGACAGACACATACACTCACACACTCATACACACTCTCTGTCTGTCTACTTCTCTCTCTCTCACACACACACACACACACACGCACACAGAGGGGCTGAGTCTGCAGTCTGGACACCCCTCTAAATCTCTCACCAGCCGACTGTCAAAACCAATAGAAGCAGGAAGTCTTAAAATGTTTCTCCCCCGTCATCCCTCGTCCTTCTCACTCACACCGCTCCCCTCCCTTTTCTATCTCCTTCTTTTTTCTTCCCTATCCCCTCCCTGCTCTCTTCGTCCCACTCATGCCATCTCTCACCTGATGTAACTGTCCTTTTTTTCTTAATGCTGGTCTGACAGAAGCCGGGTCGTTCATTCGGGACTATCTGCCCAAATCTGCGGCGATAATCTGAAGTGTTCTGAACTTCAGTGCTCTTGTCATGGAGTAACAAGTGGAGTAAAAAAAAAAATACAATACTCACAATAATCAGTAAAACAGAAAAGAAATCTGCTGTCAGGAGCACAACACAGCTAAATCAACAACAAACAGAGCAGTCAGTGAAGTCAGCATAACAAAAATGACAGCAATATAACACTAAAGAATCTTTACCACAATGTCCAAAAGCTTTGGAGGTTGAAGTTTCAATTCATTTTCAGGCAGGCATGTCTTCTGCTGTGGTTAGCCTACATAGCCACTTCCCTAATCACCCTTTTCAACTTCCTGGGCCTGAGTCTTGTCCAGAAATAACCCCTCGACCTTTCCAACTAGATACCAGAGTTATGAAAAGAATTGGATAGGTATACCAAAGATGGGTAAAATTCCTAACCACCGATCACTGGGTGACGCAGAACTACCACCATCTTGTTTTACCTCATGTTGAGCTCTTATTTATGCTTCAAGACGCAGCACATAAGTAAGCAGTCTTTGTAAAACCTGGGCTGTTGCACAACTAATCAGTTTATACCTAATCTTCAGATCTGCAGTAGTGTCTAGCAAGATGAATGGCCATGCTTTCCTCTCAAAGTCTTTCAAATCTCCTCACCTCTCTCCATTGCATCAGTTCTTCCCTCTGCCCCCCCAATGTCTCTGCAGCCCTTCAGTGTCCGTCTCTCTTTCTCTCTGTCGCCCTCTCTCTCTCTTACACCTTTTGCTGCATCTCTATCTGCTGGCCTTGTCTACTCTGACTTTGGCCCTTCCCATTCATCTCGTACATTGAGCTCTTTTGCTGTCGTCGTCGGTAACACCACGCCCCAACGACAACTGCCGTAGCAACTGCACACACTGCCACGATGATGGCCGCCATCGTGGGACCTCGGCTGGAGGAAGTGGGAGGACGCGGAGGGCAGTGCTCACCCATACAGATTGTCTCCCCCATCTCTCCCTCCACCTCGCCCCTCTCCCCGGTCTGACCAGTCAGGTTGTGCTCAGTGTTCTCCTGCTCTATCCCTCTGGTCCCAGTGATGATGTCATCATCATGCATCGGTGGGGCTGGGCCTTGATCAAGGAAGGGGTGCTCAGTAGGGTCCTCCACCCAGGAATGGGTGGGTGCTGCATGTTTTATGTCATAGTCCTGGGTGTCTAGGTATGAGGGGGAGTCTGAGGGCTCGGGGCTGACAGGGGAGGGAGCAGTGGTAGGGATGAAGCCAGGCCAGACCTCCTCCATTCCCCCCTGTTCTGAGTCAGGCTCCATGGTGGGGGACTCAGGGACCTCTGGAAGGCTGGTGTAAGGGATGGGCCTACTCACTTCCACCTCATTGGGTCTGTCTGTCACTCTGACAAGAATCGCTCTTTCCTGCTCCTCTGGTCCCACTTCCTCCTCGGTGGATCCGCCTTTCTCAGTGTCTTCTAGAACGACAGGGTAGCCGTCCAACCAGGTATCATCTGTAGTGGCTGTAGGCTTTCCTCCTGCTCCACCTTGGGTGAAGTTCTGACGTTCATCTGTAGCCATGGGAAAAACCACATGCTGACGTCCATCATCATCTTCATCGTCATGGTCATCATGCTCATGATTATCGTGATCATGGTTGTCATAGCTGTCATGTTCATGATCATTGTCATCATGGTCATCATAGCGATCATGATCAATGTGACCATCGCTATCATCTTCGTCTCCACCCAGGTCATAATGTTCCTTGCCAATATCATGGTCAACATGGTCTGGATGTTCCTCAGAGCCATCAAGATGTTCTTCATCGTGGTCATCATGGTCTTCAGTCACATCGTCATGGTCATCATGCCTTTCATGGTCACGATCGTCATCATAGCTTTCATCTCGATCATGATATTCCCCTTGGCTGCCATATCGAACCCGATCATGCTCATCTTCATGTTCACCCATGTCATAATGGTCATCGTGATCGTCGTGGTCTTCATAGCGACCATGCTTATCCGAGTCATCATGCTGAGCTGGAATGTAATGTTTTACATTATCGTCATTGTCATCTTGGTCCTCATGGTGACTGTCGTCATGGTTATCATGGTCCTCTTGATCATCGCGGTGGCTGTCATTATAGACATCCTGGTCGTGGTGGTGGCTGTTGTCATGGTTATCTTGATCATCATCGTGGTTGTCATGGTCATCGTAGCTTTCCTGCTCATGATCATTGGGATCATCGAGATCAACAGGATGCTGGTAGTGACCTTCTTGGCTGTCATTCTCTTTACTCTCCTCTGATTGGCCACCTGAGGCTCTAAGACGGTTTTCACCCTCAGGGGGTGTGGTCTGTGTGACTGGGTGGGTGGGGACAGGATGTCCCTCCTCCTGGAAGGCCTCAGAGGGGAACCAGAAGAGGTGTTTCTGGGAGAGCAAAGAGACAGGCGCTTTTGTCGTCACTGCTGCATCAGTCCTAGCCACCTCCTCCCACCCTGGATGGCCTGTAGAGTCCTCAACCCCCCGCTCCTCCTCCTCTTCTCTTCCTTTCACAATTCCATCCAATTTACTGTCCTCCTCATAATCTTCCTCATCCACAGAAATCTCCTCTCCTCCTACCTCCTCCTGGCCATGTTGGTCTTGAAGCTCCTCTCCTACTTCTACACTGAAGCTGACCTCTTGCTGCTCCTGAGTCCTCTGCTCCTCCGGGTATGCTGCTCCATGCACCTCCTGGTACACCTCACCATGACCCTCCACTGGTCTCTCCTCTTTGCTGTGGTCGTCTAACTCATCATAGGCATCTGTGAACTTGTCCTCATAGTCTACATGAGCTTCAGTCTCATCTGTGGAAATACACAGAGTGAACATATGCTTGGTCAGTTGGCAAAGCCACATCAAAACTCTACACAAACATCTGATCATAAATTACCCAGTCAATATGTTTTCAAAACTGTCACAGATGAAAAAGGTAAAATACTTGAATCAAGCAGTGCATTTGCATTGAAGATTAAATACTAGAAACACTCCAAAGACAAGATTTCGATTCTGACTACCTGGGAGCAGTTTAGAGCACAGACACATTTTCTTCTCCTGAAATTGTTAGCTAAGCATGAACACAGGCTTGGCATTCTGCCTCCATGGACGACTCTTGCCCCTTTCTCCCTCTGCTGTGAACTGGGCCACACTATGGCATGTCACGCTGAGGTGTCATGGCAGCCCCTTATATCCCAACTCACAACTGAAACTCTGTCTTCCAAAAGCTAGGAATCAAGTACCAGTCGCCTAACAACACTAGCAGCTAACAAGTAAGGATGTGAGGAGGTTGACCTCAACATGGCCTCTTGTCTAGGTCAACGTTCAAAGCTTTGAAAAGGCTGGGAGAAAGAGGAGGGAGTTCTCTCTTTCTCTCTTTGTCTCTCTCCCCCTCTATCTTTCGCTCTCCCTCCAACATAAACATTTTTAATATCCTCTTACCTTTGACACAAATCTGCACCAGTCCATACCACTCTCCACAGCTGTCACACATGAGGCTGAAAGCATTGTGCCCACTGGGCATCACGTAACCTGACACACATGTGTACAGCAGCTCGTCACCCATCTCAAACCCTGTGTGCCCCTGGAGACGTGCGTTAGGAAAAGATGGAGGGTCACCACATGGCACACCTGTCAATAATAAATACAGAGTTGCACATCTTGTGAAAGATAGATCATACAATTTATCCAAAAAACAAAAGACACACCCACCATACAAAGTGGGAATATAAAGGTTTTAGATGCATACAACCAGAATTATTTGTCAAAGATGCCATCCCTGAAAAAATATTTCAATATTACAGTTTTACAGATATTTTCATCAAACAAACCACCAGGAATCCACAATCAGATTTTTGTGTTTAGATGATATACTCAGTTGGAGTTGAAATATTGAACAATGAACATCCGGTAACATTTTTTCCAACATTTTGGAATGAAACTATTCAATTTAAGAGTACATTAAAGCTACATAGGATGCTGAAACCAACAGACTTATTTGATAACACCCATTTCTGGTGTTTTGGAGCACCTCTATAAGAGCCAGGCTCTGTGTGTTTGTTGTTTCATTTGTTTGTTCCTATGTAACGCTTTTCGCAATGTGTAATGCCTAGAGGAATAACGGTATGCACTCTTCAGGTTGCGCAAAACCCTAATGGTTAATGTATTAATTTATACTTGAACAGTAACGGTGGTTGCAGAGCTGCACAGGGTGTCTGCTCATACACCAGGCAGTACAATAGAGGTCACATAAGCATGACCCAGCTACCACAGCAATTTGGTGTTAACAGGTGGAGTTTTTAAAGTCCAATCATACATAACCGCTCCCACGCCATCCATCCACCCAAACACCTAGAAAACAAGTGCACTTGTTGAATTAAAATGGTTGTGTAAGTTCATTCAATGTTATTATGTTAACTCCATTTTCCTACCACAGTATGGAAAAATATGTTGGACATTTTAAAATATTTTGCACTGAAAATCAGGATATTTGAACTTTGGCTAGCACTTCCCCCTTCCTAACCCTTAGCATCACCCTAACCCTAACCCCTTACTCAACCATGAAGCGTTTTCTTTCCTCTGCATAAAGTGGTTCTGTACCATCCATCTTTGGCATAGCAGAAGGTTCATTCCAACCTCAGGGTGTGTGGTGTACAAACAGCCACAGTAGCTCTACTGTTTATGAGGAAAGACTAGAGACCTCTCCTGGGTGGCGTCCAATAATGGTCTGATCCAAAAACAACCATTGGCCCCTTCCCCTTCTCAGATCTAAGCCAATGGAATAGGTGTGTGGAATTTAGCTCCAACTCCATTATGGCTTACATTTATGGATGATGTTATATCATCACAGACAGACCATGAGAAGACAGACAGATTTACATATACAGACAGATTAAAACATTCATGCACACATGCACAAACACCTGCACATTCACACACACAGACTCTCTCTCTCACACACACACACACACACTCACAGGAAAGAGAAAGTTGAAAGATGAGAGGGAATGGGAAGGAAAGCAGGAACACAACCTCTTTCACACCTCAGTAAATATCTCAGGGTAGAGAACTGCACACACTCTCACTCTCACTCAAACACACACACATACACACACACACCCCTACACACAAACCTCATCCATTAATATTCTGATCACTGCTCTCTGCCTTTTCAGGTCAAGATACACCTCATGTAGGCTGTATTTGTGAGCACATGCATGTGCATTTGTATGTGTGTGTGTGTGTGTGTGTGTGTCTGTGTGTGTGTTTTGTGTACTGACCCTTGTCTTTGACACAGAAGGCATCCAGGTGTGCGGTGTCCTCTGTGGCATTTTCTGTTCTCACATCTACAGCTTTCAATGCACTGCCCACATTATTACACACTGTGGTCCTAGAAGATAGATAGATAGATAGATAGATAGATAGATAGATAGATAGATAGATAGATAGATAGATAGATAGATAGATAGATAGATAGATAGATAGATAAGTTATGAACTCCATACTGTATATATGCAATCAAAACATGTTATTAAACGCACACAAATGTACCCATTAATTATAATGTGATATGAAAGAGACTGACCTACAGAAAAGGGTTTAAGCACCACCAAGGGACTCTGGGATTGGGGGTGGTCATAATTACACTCATTGTACTTACACAAAGACACACACAGGCACACTAACCTACACATCCTGTACAGGTGGCATTACACTACTGATAAAAGCGATGTGAGTTTAGACACATTTCTGCTGAATAACATCGCAGATAAAGGGGCAGCTCTGGCTTATGTCTGCATGTGGGAAACACAAATGCACTTACAAATACATGCATACACACACACACACACACACATACACACTAATTGCTCTCTCTGTCACCACTAGATTTGTTGCTTATTCAAATATTATTGCAGCATGAAATCAGAGGTCAGGAACACACACGTCATGGCTCAGACATGGTGCCGTATCAGCAGTTGTAGCCTATGGCACAATATTATGATACTATGGCACATTAGGAACGGATGTTCACTTGTAGAAGCATTAAGTTACAGTCAACCTTATATAGCACAATCTTAACATTAGGGACTGAGAAAGGGGCTAACAGCAACATGTGGATGTAGTCTAAAATACATACATATAGACAGACCGACAGACAGACAGGACATTCCACAGAGACAACATTAATAATACGATCAGTGCACAAGGCTGCAGTAGATAAAAGTGTTAACTGAATAGTATATTTTAGTTGTCATATTATTACCCACGTTTATGGCATCATTAGCCCATTCATTTTGAAAAAGCAACAGATAAGAATGACTCAGGCTTTCGGGGCCAATCAAACCATGTTCCCACAACACCAACCAATAACAAGGAGGAAAGAAAAGTCAAAGCAAAGTTTGAAAAATTTGTTCTGAAAAATTGATGACAATGTGCAATACTTTTTATTTATTGGAGTTTGACCAGCAATATCATTAATCACCCGTCATTAAATATAAAGGGGATCGTCCCAGGCTTGCATGTATGTGTATGTGTACGTGTGTGTCTGTGTGTGTGTGTGTGTGTGTGTGTTTGCGTAACTGAGTTAATCAAAGCATCAGCAATTGGAAAGAATCTGACTGGCAGTGCAGTGTGACTGTGAGAACTGGTGTGAGTCATACAACGCGCTTGTGCCTTGTGCCACGCTAACTTCAGCTTATAAGGGCAAAAGTCTGAGAGAGAGAAAAGAGCAGTAAGACAGAAATTGCCAGGAAAACACTCCAAGAGAGACAGAAACCACAAAGACTGTTTTCACATTAAACTATAGCTCACTATAGCTCACTATAGCTATAGCCCATTTCTCAAAACTGTCACCTTACATGACATAACTATTCCAGGAAAAGATCAAAGGTGTGGGTGGGTGGGTTAAATTAGTCTAATAAGGACACAACCCTTCCAATAATATTGTGTTTGGTTACCGGGGTAGCCACATATATGATTGGCAGATAGGAGGAAGGTGTAAAGGCAGGTGTGTGTGTGTGTGTGTGTGTGTGTGTGTCTATGTGCATGCATGTGTGGAGAGTGTCTGAGAAGAACCTAGTATTATGCAACAGACCTAAAAATTATGTCAATACAATTCTGAAAATGAACGAATTCCACGATCCACCCAAAGCGTTACCTTCTTGAAAAATGGAAAAACAACGCAGCTGTAACCACACAAAAAAAATAAATAAGAAATAAATTCTGTATCTGAGAAACCGATGAACCTCTCAAAAAAAGTGTGACTGAAGGTCCTCTGTCTTCTGACTTCTGTTCACCTGATCACAACTCCAGTATCCCATGACAGCCTTTATAAGCACCTGTGAGCCTCCAAAAATCATTATGAAAACCAAATGAGTTGAATGAAATATATCATTTTAAAGCTCTGAATGCAAAGATCATTAATCCAAGAAAAACAAAAAAACATCTCCAACAGTACGCCTGCTATTCCATGTTGAGTCGCATGTGAGTTGAGTGGTATTTACCAGGACTACTATCATATTGAGTCATCTTATACATCTGTTGTTGTTTCACTGGAGATGTAGAGAAGCGACGCGTGGAGCTCCTGGCCTGCACATTAAAACTGGGTTGGGCCTATCAATGTTTTTTGCGCTAGGGCCCGTCATGAGAGAGAGAGAACAAAAATGCGCCAATTGTTCCTCCAACCAGACATCCATCCTAGCCATTTTAGGGCAGCTGCCATTTTAAAACTGTTTCGGTTTCGTAACACAATGTCTACACCAGTTTTCAAACCTTCCTTCCATGAAAAATTGGGAAAACGTGGGTCATATTTTCAACTATTTTTCTTGCAGCGTGAACTAATTTTCCAGGTCATTAGGTAAACCAATATTTACCATGTTGTTGGACGACTAACCTACTAGCCTATCATTTTTTATTGAGCCCACTTAACACTCAGGAGCTTGGGGGGGGCTAGGGCAACATAACACAGCCAGTAGCTTTACACAAAATTAGAATTGCTCAGTCATCCTTTCATGTGTTGAAGCCTCACCCTCTCCATAGTAATTCAGGGAACTATTTCAATATTTCTGCAGCTCAACTTTGGGTCCCAACTTTGAAAAACATTGACTCACACCATCTGGCCTATAAGCCTGAAATTACCTGATACTAAAACCATGTATAGGCCTACCAGTGAGTGATACCACAAGACTCCATTCATTTCCTTGTATTCACAAAGTGCCTCTGTAATTACCGACGAGGCACAGGATAAAAGCTAAAGCGGACAATAAACCTATCTGCCTCCTAGCCCATTTCAACTCTGTCTTTCCGTCTGTCTGTCTGTCTGTGTGTTTCTCTCCCTGGGTCCAGAGAGCTGCGTGTCATGCTACCCTGGAGATGAGAGGTGTAAATGGAGGCAGTTGTCGACATGACACCCCAGTTCAGAATTCCCTCCTCCTCCAGGAGGGAACAGAGGAGTCTTTCTCTTGCTCTTTCTCCCCCCACCCAACACACACACACACACACACACACCTCCTCAAATGTGTCACTCTCTTCTCCCATCTTCCCGCTCTCACTAACCACTGCCTTCACTCCCTCTCTCTCATCTCCCCTCTAGCAATCACTTTTAATGTGTGTCTCTCTCTCCATCACTCACACACACACAAATATACACACTCCCAAACTTAACTTTGACATCTCCCTCTTTCATATCCCAAAAACAATTAAGTCCCCCCTCCTGCTACACACACACACACACACACACACACACATATACCAATCCTCCTGTTCTTACCCCACTGTGCCCCCATAGAGCCACCCACGGGTGCATGCGGAGAAGGAGCACTCTATCACGGCATGATGGAGCTCATCTGCTGATGCCAAACGGGCATCCTGTGTGGCGCAGGCCCGCTCAGCGCCTCCAAAACCCTGGAGGTCAGTGGAGTTCCTCAGGTCCAACAAGAAAACTCCTGAGGAGAGACAGCGGGTCAGAGATTAATGTTTCCACAACACTGTCATTTCAAAATGGTATACTGCTTACATGACGCTCTTATACAGAGCGACTTACAACAAATAAGCAGGTGGGGGGTTCAGTGTCTTGATGGACATATTGGCTGTTACGGGGTGTACAACCTGTGACCTTCTGGATACAGAACAGGATGATCTCTAAGCATTAGCCTGCCTCACTTAATACAAAAATATTTGACGGGCTAGAATAAAATCCAAAAAACATTCATCAACCTTTTCTGTCTTCCAACGTGAAGGCAAATGCTAGTGTTCAAAAAGACTAAAACCCCACTAGGCAGAAATGACTGAGAGAGGAGAAAGTGGAAGGCTAACAGATATGAATTTATTTTTCAAAACGTATTTTTATATTAGGTTGAGTTACAGTTTTATACTAGATGATATTTCAGGGTTATAAGTATGAACCCCCAGGGTCAACAAGCCTCAGTACTACCCAAATCTTAAAAATATGGATGTATATCTACAGATGTGATGATGTGAACAATAATCCAAGTGATCTGTTTTATGTGATAGGTGTACAATGGAGAGTTGCCCTGAATAAGTGTGATATTAAGTGTCCATATCAATGTCTCAAGTAGAGCTCAGTGGTGGCGTTTCAGATCTTTCTCCACCTCCTAGTTGTTAGAGTGCCGGTTTGATCAGGTCAGTTTTCCAGTGTTGGAACACAGCACGAGCTCACTGATTGTGGCACCTCTGTAGGTTCAATAACCCTATAAAATATGCTTTACAGATCAAAATAGAGGTTGAAGGGCTCTCTGGACAACGGTAATTGGGTTGCGCACGAGATGGCACTCAAAGTGCGAACCGTTTGCGCGCGCTTCCGCTGGAGCGCTCTGGGTAACGGTTAGTTACCAACTCATAATTTCCCAAATGAAAAATCACAAATAACATTCCTATAATAACTTCTAGTGTGTATATGGTACTGAATAGTGAGTTTATAGTGACCTTATCTTACTTTTTGATATGTGTATCTCATATATAGTATTCGTTAACCTTGCTGTGATTTTTTTATAGTATCTTTCTCAGATGTATCCTAGTTCTTTTCCGTTAGTAAAAGCTTAAAACATAAACTTACCGTGTGCATTAACAACAGAGGCCACAGCAAGACAAGCCATGCATCCAAAGAGAGACGATAAAACAACATTTTGGTTATAACTTTCCAGCATTTTTCAAATCTTCCCTTGTTAGGTTGAAAAACGTTTCTAAAAACTTTTGTTTAGAAATTTGTATTCACAAGTTCAATATTGCAGATCAAGTGATGGTGGAGAGAGAAACTCCCGTTATTTCCCTCCTGGTGGCAGAGGTGGACTGAGCGGACGGAAGGTGAGCTTGTTGACGTGAGAGGGTGAAAACGGAAAGAAACGGTTGGTGCGGCTCGAGACCGAGGCGCGGTTTATCTCCCCCAAATAGTCGCCCTCGCGAGCAGATGGAGCACCGGCGTGAAAACTCGCATGTCCCCGTTAGTAAATACGTCACGGCTCAGAATCTGGAGGGTGGGCAAAAGCGCGAGCTGTGCAACACAAACTGCCGGACTGCGCCTTTACGCACAGAGAGTGAGAGAGAACGAGGGAGGGGGGTGTCGGGTGGTTGTACCAAGTCGTCATTATTTTCTCAGTGAGTCCAGTCTGGTCCACCCTGGAGGAGGGCTCACGTGGTGCCCAAATGCCTGCATACCCATCTTACACTCTGTACAATTTAAAAGGGCAAAATGGGCAGCAGGGTGGCCTAGTGGTTGGCGACACCATCCTGTTACTGGAAGGTCATGAATTCAATCCCAGCCATCCTGTGCCCTGCTGAAGTGCCCTTGAGCAAGACACTGAAGCCCGACCTGCTCACTCCTGTAAACTGCCGTGGATAAGCGCCCCAGCTAAATTCTTAAAATGTGAAATGTAAACGCACATAGCAAGAGGTGTGTCTTTGCATGTGCTGGTGAGTGACACATTAGCACTGTATTGCTATTGCTAAAGACAATTTAACATCCATTGGCTAATAAGGGACTCCAAGTAAACCTGAATGGCACTGATGCTTTGAGCATATAATCTTAATTGGAGTGAATAGTCCCCCCTGCCAGGCCAACCCTCTCCCTTGCTGTGTGTGTGTGTGTGTCCCTTATGGTGTGTGAGATAAAGATGGATGGCCATAGCCCTTAAAGATTTGCTTGGAGCACCCAGGTATTGTTTCAATCAATCTGCAGGTGGAGATAACCAACACGCATACCAGTTCATACTGGATCCACAACAGGACACCTTAAGCAACATTAGACCTAATAACTAAACCTCATACACAGAAAATGCAAGCTATTACAGTGTGCACATATGCTCTTTGAAATAAATTCACTTGTGTATACACACACACATTGCACCTCCCTCTCCAGTCTCTCTGACACACACACAACACACATACACTATATGCATAGGGTTAGAGTTAGGGGTCAGATATGCAGTATTCAGCCTGTAGTAGCAGTAGTCCCATGTGTGAGTGTTTGGGCGTTTTCTCATCTCCAGGCGACAAGAATGTAATAGCTCTGCTCCTACTTTGTTTCTCACATAGAGGAAAGGAGGAAAGGAAGAGGAAAGAAGTGGATGAAGCGGAGGAGGAGAGGAGGCGAAGGAGCAGATTCCTCCTCTCTGTCCTGTCTCTCCACTCCTGAAGGGAGGTAATCTCACAGTATAGCCTACCCCAGGTGAGGAGGACAGCAGAGAAGAAGAGGAGGAGGCAAGGAGGAGGTAAAGAAGGGAAGCTTTCTGCTCCTTTCAGTGGGAAAGATGATGAATGTGATTTCCAGAGAGAGAAATTTGCAGACAGACAACAAGCTACTGGGGTCAGTGTGTGAGCGCATGCATGCGCACTCAGATATATTAATATGAAATAGAGGAATCAATAAAGAAAGACAACAAACAGAGATGGGATGAAAAACAAAGAGAAAGAAATCCCTGGAGGAGTGACACCTCCTTTCTTTCTTGAGAAATCACAGTGACTCCCTCCATCTCTCTCACATCCCACCTTTCCATTTTCATCTCCCCATTCTCACTCCACCACTGGATTTACCCAGACTGCCCCTGCTGCATTATAGTTTTTAATCCCCCTCTGATTCTTTTCCTTTTCCAATAATCACCCTTTCCTCAGTCTCCCATCTTTTTGTCGACCCCCTCCAGTGCACTATTTTTCAGACATACTCCTTATGGATGTCCTGTAGACACAAGAGGGTATTGCCTAACCCAAGCACCACT